>VZRX01020101.1:96909-108402 GCA_013398075.1 Notiomystis cincta
AAAAAAAAAAAGAAAAAAGCTTAAGTCCCTGTTGCAAAGCTGACCAACCAAGGTGGAAAGATCCTGTCCAGTTTTGTGGTGCCAAGTCTACAAGGCCATTGGAACTACCTGGCCCAAATGTTCAGACGTGGCCTAGAAAACTCTGTCAAGATATAGCTGCAGGTGTTGTGCCAGCTCAAGGTTTTACGAGGCAATTTTGTTTCTTCATCTTTTTGTTCCACCTCTGATTGGGTTCTCTTCCTAGCCAGATGCAATGTTAGAGAAGCATGACTAAATCTTTTAGCTTTGTGATGTTCATTTTGTGGATTCAGTTGGCTGAAATTGCTGGAGACAATTTACTTCTCAGAAGCTTAAAATATTCTGTGCCATAATGGAAAGATTTGTTGGGCAGATTCATTCCACTGAAATGTAAACATTTCAGTATTTTATCATAGCAATATATCTTTTCATCTGAGCACAAATCGCAACAGACTGGCCTGTCCTCTTTTTCTAAAAGGCTCTGGGTTCTGCAGGAGTTGTTCAGAAATCACTTAAATATTGTTTCAACTATTGCCCCCCAATCAATGTTTAAAGAAAACAGATATATGAAGGGTCACATGAGAAAACCTTCCCTGTGCATAGAACTCCTTCCTGAGACAGCTGTGCAAATGCCTGATCTTTCCAGTCACTGGATATTTGTATCCCTTAAAGCAGTTTGGTTTTCATAGCTAATGGTCAGGAAGCCATAGGAGATGCACATCCCAGATGGTGAGAGCTCCTCTATGAGCTCTCTAATAAAGCCCTCCTTATTTTTATGTAATGTATTTTCTCATTTTTACTGAAAGTAGGTTATTCACCATTTCTGTTTTTCTTAAAACATTATTTAAGTACTTGACATAACGCTGTGCATGTTAGAAAATTCTTATAGAGTATTGCTGAGATTCAACCAGTTAAAATATCCCCTCAGGTTGCAGATTTTCTACAGAGAGAGGTTTAGAGAACAGACTTTCTTACAATGGATACTTCTAATAGGTTTCTGCTAACCAGATCAAGGTATGTTGTGTTTTGGCAAAAAACAGACTCACTCATATGAGTGATAAGTTATTTTTCTAGAGTACAAGCAGCCATTTGCTTCTGCTTTGAGAAATGTTCTCACAATAGAAAGGAAGGTATTTTGCATATGAACAACATTCGTATTTGCTCAGTATTGCTTCATTTTAGTAGGTTTATTTAAAAAGGACTCCATGGGGTAGAAGGAGTCATCAAATCCACTTTAATTATTTTCATTCTCTGGAATACATCTTCACTGATTAACAAGGATGACTTATTTGGCTTATCTTAGGTTTTACAGTCTACCTTGTGGGTACTTAAGTGTTATATGGAGCTCTGCTCAGATATGCAATTGATTTATGTGAGACCTTAAGCCCTCTTTGAACTGTGAGTCATTAATTCACTAGTGAAAGATAATGATTAAGCAAGTGATCTTTTGACATCATAGGTGGGAAGAGGTTCTGAGAGTTAAAAGGAAGTTAGGTGAATGGTTTAATATGAGAAACTGAAGTGTCTTTCAGCACACTGGAGGTGTCATCTGAAAAAAATCTTGATTCAGCTAGCTCAGATCCTTCCTGGTATTCTTTCAAAATGATTGTTTGTAGTATGCTTTAGTCAATGAAATTACATTGGCAGAGTCAAAAATATTTAATAGTATCTGTAAAGAAGTCTTTGGAAAAAACAATTATCAATATGACACATGTAGCTTTTGTCCCCTAGTCTACCTTGAAAGTTGCTTGTGAAGGACTTGTAAAACTGACAGCAGATTGTAATGAGTCAAGATCACTTTTTTCCCCTGCTTTTTTTTGTTTTTCATGGCTCAGGAAAATACATCTGAATAGTAATTACCAACTTGGTTATGTAATCCATGTAGACTCTTGACTGATGACTACCCTTCTTCAAATTGACTTGAACTGTGTCAGCAGCTAAGGGATTTTACTTACTGGTTCTTCTAGGAACTATTATGTTTCTTTTAGGAAGTATTATGTGAGTCTGAGGCATATCTGATGGTCTGATTTCTTACAATTTCAAGAACAAGAGGGAAGACAGGGCTTTAGAAAGCTCACTCTGAGTATGAGTGAACTATACTATGAACTGGGCTGACCACTGTTCATAGCAAGCAATGTTACTGCTTCTGGGTAGTAATAAAGCTGTGAAAGTTTATAATCTAATTTATATTTTTGAAAGATTTTCTGATTATGATTTAACAGCTGCAGTGGTTCTGTATCTTGAAAAAAAAGGCATTTCAAAGATAGATAGCACAAAGACTCTGGCTTTAAATGTTTCCCTAACTTTTAAGATCTGTCTCCTATCTCAGTGGCGCTGACATCTCTCAGTAGTATAGGGTCATTTACAAGCACTCATGCAGTGTTTGAATGGCTTGAAATACATGCCCTTTGCACCAGACAGCTACATCTCTGTGTGGTTCATACTGCCACCATATGAGATCAAGTTCTGCATCACCAAAGCCTTTCTGCACTTTACCAGTGTAACCCCTGCTGCATGAGGAATGCTAAGTTTCCTCTTGCTTTAAAGGAAAAGAGGCCCTACCTAAGTTTGTCCATCCAAGCTTCCATGGTTTCTCACATAAGAAAAAGATCATCAATGGAGGACGAAGTATAGCCAATCTCTAACAAATCCATTTCATAATATCTGAAAAATGTCCTTCTGTATTCCTACCAAGTTTTTGTCTTGAGGTTTTTGTTTGTTTGTTTGTTTTTTACTTGAGGCTCTGTAGATTTTTAACTCTTTATGCCAGCTGCCTGCAAAATTCACAGGACCACAAATGAAGTAAATATGGATGTGTAATAAATTTAATTTCTTTTATCTACTGTGCATGGATTATCTATGTTCTGTCTTTAGGATTGGTTTTAATTTCCTCATGTATAAAGCATATTTTACATTTCTTTATGAAAAGCTGTTTGCTTTCTTGGTATTGCCAAACGTACTGGGCTCATTCTGTCTTTGTTTTATTTGTGTGACCTCTTTCCACAGTCACAGAATGTATCCCTGTTAAACAGTTTTGGTTATACTTCTCATGACTCACATAAGGAAATCCGTCCTTCCTACCCAATCTGCTTCATCAAGTCTCTTCATTCCTTTATTCTTTATCTACAAAATAGGAATAATCCTTATGCATTGCTTTTAACTGGTAAAATGCTTTAAAATTCTCAGGAAGAATGGGGTTTAAGAATCTAAGCACTTTTTTCTTCTTCCATGAAGAATAAATCAGCAACTGCCATTGAGCTGGGTTTCTATATATACACTTTTCAGGAATCCTTCCAGAATCCCTCCATTTCCCCTCTATTGTGTTTCAAGAAATGTGCAACTCATCTACATTAGGCCAGTGAGAAGCATCACTTTCCATGGGCTGCTAACATCAATTTGGGGGGAAAAAAGATCGGTATGAGAATTTTTCTCTCGGAGGGAAATTACTGTGCTATTTCTACCAAAATCTCTTTATTTCAGAGCACAGATTTGTGTGCCTAGCTCTGTGTGACTATTTTTTGTTGGAATAACTAGTAGTTCCTAGTGTGCCCGCAGTCTGTGGGAATTTTTAAGTCTTATTCTTTACATATCCTTGATTTTCTGCTGTGCCTCTGATGTCAGTGGGTCTTTCCAGAAGCCTTCTATGATTGGCTTGTTGAGCTAGTGACCAGTCTTACTCTGAGTACGAAATATGCAAAATAAAACTCATTTTTACCATGATGTATCTTCCTTTGTGTACGTTAAGGTCATTGGATTTATTTGTGTTGGAGGAGCAGGATTGTTTTGGAAGGGTTTTTAAATACACATGTTTTGGGTTGGCTCCCTGCTTTCTTTTTCTGCTCCTTGCTTTCATTTGTATGAAACAGTAATTTCGCATGTAATAGTCTGGATTCCGATTTGGCTTTGTTTTATTCAGAGAAGCACTTTTAGTGGTTACATTTAGGTGAGAAGTGAAAATTTCTAAACTAGGCAAGAATCTATGAAAGCTCAAAGTTAATGGTGGTGTTTGCATTAGACAAGACACAGTTCAGTGAGACGCAGTGTGCACCTTCAGTGTCTCAGTGTTAGCAAGCAAAATTGACACCATATGTGCCCAACTGTAATGGCTCCATGAGGAGAAAAGAGAAACATGTCAGAACATTTGAGTAACACCTAATTCAGCCCATGGTTATAAATAAAGCTGATGGTTGCTTAAAAACAAAAGTAAGAAAATATTTTGGTTATATTATTCCTCAACAGCGCTTCCTACATAGGTGAACTTTATTACAGAGACAACACAAGTGAAAAGAAACATATAACTACTTTTTTACGGTATTTTTATGTTATTTTATTTTTTTCACAGTAAATAAAGTGGTTATGAGGCTCCAAGGAAAACGGCCCAGATGTTAGTGAGTTGTATGAAATTTAGTGGAAACAAGCTGTAAAAAACATAGTCATAAAACAGCCTGTCAATGCCACACATCTGGACAATGCAGCTGTATGTTCCCGCTCCTGTCATCACCCTGAGAAAACTCAATAGCCTTATTTCACCCCAATTAGGCTGCATACCAACAGAATCAGAATTACACAGGGAGGGGGTGTGTTTTCACCAAGATAGACCCTCTCAAATTCCCTTCAAGAAGTTTTTATCTTTCATTTAGGGCTAGTCACTTTGTAAACAGTACTCCAAACTATTCCCTTTGATTTGCTATCTGTTATGTGCTTTTTAATTTATTACTCTATAATATGTAGTTGCTTAATATTGCTTCTTTGTTTAAAACCTAACGAAAACTACACTTTCCTGAGAGAACTCTGTCTGTTGACTTTCTCATAAATCAGAAGTTTATTTCTATTCTAGCTTTATCTCATACTGTAGCTGATATAACTTCATTTGAGGTATTTGGAACAAAGAATAACTGTGTGTCTTACTGATATGTTGTTTTTTTCTGGAAATGTGGCTGTTTTGACCCACACATGATACAATGTGAGATAGCACTTCCTCATTTCAGCATGCAAATAAATATGAGTTAAGTGCAGTATTAAAACTATGCAAGTAATAGCTTTGTTGTGATTTTTTCTTTCCTTTGCAGGTGATAGAATTAGCCAAAGCCTTTCTGGACAGGGGTCTAGAAATTCCTGTAACACTAATTGGAAAGCTGTTGAAATTTCAATTGCTTTCACTCAAACAGAAGGACCTTCAGAGAAGAGAAGAGGAAAAGAAGGTACTATAGTATTGCCCTAGGAACATTACATTTTTGAATACACTTCTATTCTGGTGTTGTTTCTATAAATTCAACTTTCTTTTCATGTTTGGCTTTCTAGAATGTAATTAAAGAGAAATGTGATTAGAAATATCTTTTTAAGTTGATTAGATTTTGTGGATGAAGCTCTCAATTACTCAAATGCCAATGAGAATGTGGGGGAAAAAAGGAAAAAAAATACAATGGAAGAACTCTGTGCTAGAGTGAGAGCTAGTAATGGCTTAGCTAAAAACAGAGCTAGGAACAGGCTTCAGCTGAATGTATCCCTGCTGAAGTAAAAGTAGGAGGGGTCGTTACTTGAGAGGTATCAAGGATAGAGCAGAGCAGACTGTGGAGGAGTTCTTGTTATGAATCTCCTCTCTGGAGGGAATCTGGAGAAGTTATCTCTTCCATCCCCCAGCACTAAGGCAGGATAATATTTACATAAGCTATTCCTGGCAAATGTTTGTTGAACCTTTTCTTAAAACTTTCCAGTGCTGTGTCTTTGCTTTTCCACCGCAATCAGTATTATTTCTGAACCACCTCTGCAAGGCATGCATTTGAAAAAGGTTTCTGATCCTACCAACCCTACTCTCATTTAAACCTGTTATAGTTTCACTTCTCACTGTGTACGGGGACATTACACTCCAGTCTACAGAAATCTATTACATATTTAACTAAACAAACCCAAATATATGTCATGGTTGCTAGTTTTTGATTATGCATGTTCCTCTCCCCTGAAGTCTCTCAAAACAGTACATATTTTGAAGTCTGCTTCTCAGAACTGGGTACCACATTTTCCAGTGTTCCTAAAACTTGCTTCCATATGTTCTCTGAGGTCATCACTACTAGCTCCAAGATTGCCTCAGATAGATTGCTTGTGTGCTCTAGGAGGAATTTCACTGAGCTTGCACAGAATCACAGATCAGACCTTTAATTTATTTCTAACATCTTTTGGACTTGTCAGTGGTATATTTCAACAACTTACTGAACAGTTGGTTTTGCCATAGTCCTTTTCCAACAAGCATTCATGAAGATCATTATCAGAAAGTCATATAATTGCTGCAGGAAGTTTACCTTGTTAATTGATCAGAAACTATAATGTGAAGTGTGATGACATGGAGACCTAAGCAGTCTGTGAATATAAAAGATGCAAGCAGAAAATGGTTTAATGGATTTTGTCTGGCTGAAAAGTCTGTAAATTTCTTTATCAACAATTTTATTTGTGGGAGTAGTTGCTAGATGAATTGTAGCACACAACCACAAGAGCATTAAATGCTAGGTGATTCCATTAAAATTGTGTCCTATTCCCACAGAAGTCAGTTTATTAGAAAATTATAATGTAAGCCACAGAAATATATGAAAAATATGAGAATAGATTGTTTGTAGTGAACTGAAAAAAAAAAAGACTTTTCTCTTAAATAACAGTCAATTCTTCTAAGTAAACTGTCAAACAAAAGTTTGACGTTTAATGACACTTCAATATTAAAATGGAATCTTTAGCTTTGATTTAGCAGGATTAGTCTTGTAACTGTAATTTTATTTCCCTGGTTGAGGATAGTCATTGTTGAAGGTTGAAGAGTCTCTGGAACTTACAGTTGCTTCTCTGTTTTAGCCAAACAGTCTGCAAATGTTGTGACTTCCTATGAATTGTATCTATATCAATGTGTGACAGGTAAACACGAGAGCAGCAGCTGAAGGACAGAGTCAAGAATTGAAGGGCTCTTGTCTATGAGGATGCTGTGCAGTAGAGAGCGGGCTAAAACTGAATTCTAATTTAGAGTTCTATCTCTAAATTGGCTGCAATAAAATTTTTAATCCTTTCCAACTAGCTTGTACGATATGAGTTCTGTTGCCAACAATCCGGGTGTTGAAAACAGGATTTTACACGCAAATCAGTTCTCAGAACACAAACATATCTGTCCATAGTTTTTTTCTTTTTTTAAATAGATTCCAGTTAATAGAATGGATCAGCAGAACTAATACAACATGTAAATAACTAAAAATAAGGCATTAGGAAATTTCTGTATTTCATTAGGAGCAAGAGTTTGTCATAAATTGACAGATATATGCATTTAAATAATATGCAGAAGAGAAAAAGTGTCTCTGAATTAGAAAACTCTTTGAAGTAGTAGAATTCTGTAATATGAAGCTTAAAATAGCAAAAATGCAGAAGCTAATGGATAATAGAAACTCCACAAAAAGCTGCAACTTGTAGGGAAGGAGAAATATGACATTGAAAGGAAAACGAAAGAGTCCTAGAAAGGAGAGGCTTATACTTTCTAAAGTATTAAGGTCAAGTAGTGCTCTTTGTTAGAATCTTGCCAAGTCTTGAAATGTCTCTGCTTGTTTAAGAATTACTTAAAATGATGCAGATGCAATAAACTAAGTTGTATGTGAACTTTGTGGCATGATGATTGTATCATATGGTTGGTGTGTTCATCAGCTTAGAATTTAAAGTAGTACTATCAAAATTTCTAATTTGAAATGTCAAAAGTGGAACAAATTTGAAAGAAAATAATGAAATCCTCCAAATCCTTCATTTCACAGTGCAAATAGTTTCAAGAATATGTCAAAGACATTTCTAAAATTTACAGAAAGGAAATTCAAGAAGAAATGGAAAAGCAGGAAAAGATTTTCTGTTTTGATTTTGAATTTGAACAAAATACAGCTTCCACAGCTGGAAAGTCTGCTTTTCAGCTGGATCTAGGGAAAGCAACTATGTAGAGTTAACTGTCTTCTCTGTTTGTGTGGGCGGCTTTTGTAATTGCTTTAATAGCCTTTAAAGTGACATCAGCAGGATTGTAACTGTAAGTTAATATTTTTCTTTTATTTAATTGAGCTTTATAATACTGAAATGTAATTTTTGCATAGTTTGAATGTAGTATTTCTGCTGGGAAAAAATAAGGTGGAGGCTTTCTTTCTCTACAGAACCTACTTTACCTTAAATTTTTAAAATTGTTTTAATTTTAGACCAATTCTTGATTTTTTGTATTTATAGCGTGAGGCTTTGGGATACTTACAAAATCCTTTTTCATCCTGTGCTCTTAAATTACTGGGAAGAGCTTTATGTTGGTGTTTTTGTTTGAAAATAGTGAGAATGGATGAGTAATATCCTGTGTGAAATGACCACAAGACTCTTGGTTCTAATTTACATTAGACAGATATTTGCATCAAAGAAAAATAGTGCTTGTACCATTTTACACCATAGTCAAGAGTGTTAACAGGGATTTTAAAGATATTAACAGATACTGAATTTTTGCTGTATTTCCCCTCAGTCCAAGGAAGATTTCTGGCTGATGCAAATGCTGTAGTGAAAGTAACTAAGCACAGGGATTTTTTTAGTCATCTTTCTACCCATAAGCATTTTGTTAGTTTGGTAGGTATAGTGTCTACCTACCTCTTGCAGTTCCTTTTTGAATGTGAAGTCTTAGCATTATGAGTGATTAAGAATATATCAATAACTGAATGATGTGTTTGGGCAGGGAAAAGCAGGGTTTTCAAGACAGCTTCACCACAATGAATATGATAGCAGCTGAGAAGGAAAAGTGTTAAAATAAATAAATTGAACACCTGAAGTTTTACAACAGTCTGATCTTTGTTCTATGTAAAAGCTACAATGAGAACTTCATTTATTCATCTTGTCAGGCAGAAGAGCAGCAAAAAGAAAAAGAAAAAACTAAAGCTGATAAGACATCTGGAAAAGAAAGTAAAGGAAAAAAGACAGCACCACCCTCTGTTAAAAAGAACACCAAACTGAAACAACGGGGAGAAGAGGAAGTGAAAGACAAATACATTGGTATGTAACAAATACAGATAAACTCCTGATAAATCTTTGGAGTACTTTGTTTTGATCCATGTTGAAAAGTTAAGATCTTTTTGGCAATATCAAAGGTTTGCCATTTCGCATTTGAAGAGGGCATCATCTTCTGCTCAGTGTTAGGATGGATTGTGCAGTCCAATAAGTGAAATACAGATAAGATATATGTGACATGTCAACATCAAAATGTTGTATGTAATGTATGCATGTGTAAGACTACAAGGAATTAGCTAAACAAATCCGACAGAAAACTCATCCTACTGAAGAATTTCAGAATAACTAAATCTGTCAGTATCCAAAGATGGCTTTCTCCTTATACTACAATTTAAAATAGAGCTGACAGAGTTGTCAACTCTGTAAGTGAAGAATTTTTTTCCTTACATCCAGTCTAAGCTTCCCCTCTTTTTATTTCTTTTAATATAGCTGTATAAAGAAAGAAAAAATGAAAGACCATGTCTTGAACTCAAAGAGAGTCTATATTCATTTCTGGTAGCTAGCAGTCATTTTATCATTCATCCCTAAAACATGATCACCTTTCTGAAATTAAATATTTCTGCTTTTGAGTAATCTTGAGATTACTTGTGTTGATGTCTTTCTTCTTTTGCATACAGACTAGTCACTGATAATTAGAAGTGACTGATTTTTATCCACTTGTCATGATTATTAGCATAATCATAATTATAATTTTCAAATGGCAGGCAGTCTTCAGCATGTATGCATTGGAATTTTTGGATCTCTCAAAGTGGCTTTGAAGGCACCTGTCTTTTTCGTTTAAAATTATTAATGTTCATTAATTGTATGTGCTCATTCCTTTTCTTCCTTCAGTAAATGAGACATAAATTTATGTACTTCAGTTTCAGTACTAGGAGTGAAATAATAAGCTAGTTTTCTTCTGGTGTTGATATTTGCTTTATGAAATATATGTGCTGGACTGTGCTGGATGTTTCCTCAGTCAGTCTCTGTAAATTTCTGTTATTTTATATTTAGCTAATATTACAAGCAACAGAGAACCTGCTGCTCCAGGTGGTAGCAGCATTTGCGCAGCCCTGGCTATATATCTGAGCACAGGCAGATGTCAGTGCCAGGCTGCCTTTTATCCTTCCTTGAATAAATGAGTCCCGTGAGCTGTGGAGTCAGTAAAGCACTTAGACATGTGATGTGTTAGTAAGCATAAGAAAGGATCTCAGTGCTAAATAGAGTATAAAGCTGTGATTTGCTTTTAATGCACTAACTCTGCACTAACTCTGTGTTTCAGCACTGCCTTCAGCAGGCAGTTTCTGTTAACTTAGGATAAATAACTGTACAGGATGAATTAAGTCACCTGATAGCTGTCTTGCTACCTGTATTTCTGCATAAGGCATAAAGGGAAACGACACAATTCTAGACCTTCTAGAGAGTTCATTTTTACTTACACCATGCTTAACCTTTTGCTTTGGTACTGAAATACTGCTATGCTATGCTATAACTGATAAACCCAAATAGAACAGGCACTCATTGAAATTTCTCATCTGCACTTTAAGATGAATTTGGTTATGCCCTTGCCAATTAAAAGAACTTGTGTGAGCTGGTATTACCAGTGGATGAGGATTTTGACAAGAAGTACATCTAGTGAACATGAACCTACTGAGTAGGGAGGAGTCAGAAGTTAGTCAGCTGATACCTGCAGCTAATCCTTTGAAATAATTGAGTCCTGTAATCTTTCATGTAAGACATAGTAATTTTCTCTGTGTATGGTCCATGTCCAGCTTTACGCAGGATGAAATAGGATGGCTTAAACTATCATTCGAGCATGTGCATATGTCCTGACACTAAACTCCTTACAGAGGAGCAATTACAGAAATGCTGCTATAACATTCTGATTATAATCAGCTTCTGCAGGTTTTCTCCTGGTCCTTCTCCAAACAATTACTACTTCTGACTTGTATTCTTCCTGCTGTGTTCCATGTGGTTTGTTGGAGAAGACTTGAGTCTTATGCACTAATATTTTTGAATTATATTTAATTTTCTCAATGAGATTAGAAAAGAACTATTTCTCTGTCCTTAATTTGCATTACCCCATATAGTCAAGTAAAAAACTAATTTTGTTTAACTGTTGAATGTCCTTGCTCTAATCTTTTTTTTTTTGTTGTGTTTTGAACAGATGACGAACCAGATGATGGTGCTCATCATTACTTTATCATTCTGGGTTTCCCCAATCTTCAGTTGTTGCCTGTGTTGGCTGACCTTGGGATTAACATTTCAAGTGTAATTCAAATTTCTTCTGAGAATTACAAGCCATTGCAGATATACTTGGAAGCAACTAAATTTGATGGACGATCTTCAGTTTCACCTGCAGGTAATCTGGTCATAAAAAAATGTGTAGAAAGGAGATAATTTTATATCAAGGGAGTGACTGTTCTGGCTGGTTTTCTCCCTCTCTGTGCCGGTTTGGACACA
>VZRX01020102.1:0-19104 GCA_013398075.1 Notiomystis cincta
CCACAGTTTCTCTGGGCACCCTGAACCAGGGCTTCATCACCCTCACAGGGAAGAATTTCTTCCCAATATCCCATCTAAACCTGCTCTCTTTCAGTTTGAAGCCATTCCCCCTTGCCCTGTCACTCCAGGCCCATGGGAAAAGCCTCTCTCCATCTTTCCTGTGTGCTCCCTTCTGGTGCTGAAAGGCCACAATTAGGTCACCACAAAGGCTTCTCCTTTCTAGGCTGATGAATTGCAATTCTCTCAGCCTTAATAATAAAATGTTACATTTGTATTGCTGTTTATAAAACTGAGATTTTCCCTGGCAGATTTCTGAGTTTGAGCAAGGGGGAGCCATAACATGAAGGTGAGTTCAGGTAGAGTCTTAAGGCATGTCTGGGATTCTTACCAGGACAGTCTGAGCAGCTGTAAAACTCCTGATAGAAATTGGCATAAAGAACTGCCATTGCATTATGAATTCTGCAAAAGCACTTCCAGGCCAATAATAACCTTCCCATGCTCTCAGGGATCTGTGTGGATTTATTTTCCTTTATCCACAAGAGATAGGCAGCTACTAACAGACAAAACTCTCTCTTTTTTATTTTTTTTCCCTTACAAATGTTAAAATTTCAGTCATGAAAGTAATCTCTTTGGTACTGCATAAGCAGAGCTTCACGAAATACATATGTACTGTTCCATTTCTCTGTAATAAAAGCATTTCCCAAATAACAGTGATGTGCAAAGAAGCAATGTGCTGCTTTCTGCAGTGTTGTTTTGAGCAATGATATCCAGCAATTCCTCAGTGGCTGAGGCTTTGCTTCAGTCTTTTGTAAGGGAGTTTTATGCTCCAAGTTTGAGAATGACAACAAGGCTGCCAGACTCCCAGGAAAAAAGAGCTCAAAGCAGCCACTCCTTTGTGTATTGCCATAGCTTGGAGGAAGCTTTAGGCACAGCAGTAAAGCAAGAAGAACCAAATTCTGCTGCTTAAAGATGAGGAGCCTGAATCACAGGAAATGATGAGATGGAAAAGAAAAGGGCAGGTGACCTCAAAGGGTCCCAAACCCCCCCTAAACCAGGGGAAGATGCAGAACAGGGCTGGTCCATGCACCATCCTGTGAGTGGTTTCCCTGCACTTCCCAACATCAAGATTGGCAGCAAAAGTTATGAACAGCCACTGTTTTACATTAAACAGGACTTAAAATATATGAATATTATGGTCTGGGTGCCAAAGACCCTAAGATGTAAATAGACTTTACCAATATTAGTGCTCAGTCATGAAGCAGAGTTGAATTCAGCAATTCTAATTTTCCATGGTGCAGACTCAAGTTGTTGGAAACAAATTCATGCTTTGTCACTTCAGTATTTTAATTCTACAAGTGATATGAAAGCAGTTTTCACTCATTAGAACATAACTTGGGCTGATCAAATATTTTTTAGTATAAAATGTGGAAAAAATATGGCAATGAAATTGCACTGTAAAATTTGAACATAACTGCAACTCTCATTTGCTGTCAAAGGTATTTGGATCCTCATTTTGGCTTATTGCTCTTTTACAGAGGAAAATCAAGCTGTAAATCACAGGAATTTCTTCCAATCCCAATTTTTATAAGTGTTTTAGCTAAAGGAAAGAGATTTCAGAGTCAAGGGAAAAAAAAAAGCTCCCTTACTCCTTACTTTTTGTCCATGCATATGTATAGGAATTTGTACTTAAACAGCTGAAAGGCTGTACTGTACTTCATGTGCCCTTCCTTTTTTCAAGCTTTTAGACTTGCAGCAACCCGTGAGAGGCAGCATGATGTCATTATAATCACAGAACAATTTTCTTCCTACTGGAAAGAAACACATTGTTCCCCCTCAGTGAAAGAAAATTGGAGCTTTCAGTGTTGCAAATAAAATAAGATACATCTATTGCTGTTTATCCTTAATTACTGCAGGTCTCTGAGAAGCAAGGGATGTTGCATTTCAGAAGGAAATATCTCTCCTTAGCCTTTGTTTCATTAAAAAGCTGTGGGTCTGGTGCTGCTGCTCCCCACCAGCTGCACAGGGCTTGAGTTTGGTGTGTGTTTAGATTTTTTTGTTGTGATTTGGGCAGCCCCAGCCTGGCCCCCGAGGCTCTCTCAGGTAACAGTTGTATTTTGGGATTGACTGGTCCCTGGGTGTTTGTGGGGCAGGGAATCTCTGTACCTGAACCCCCAAATCCCCACCTGGGGTGACACACAACGTTCAGAGGCAGAGCTGGATGGGGAAGGGAAGGGGCTGGGGGTGTAAATCACTCCAGAGCAAGACAAGAGGAAAGGAGCAGGCTGAGAAGAGCAGACAGTCGTTTCCTAATTGAGCTGGGAGGAAATGGAGTGGCCTGTGGCACACTCCCTCTGACCCACCCTTCCTTCTCACAGCAGAGTGGGGCTGTACCTGTTAAATCGTCAGCCCAGGGAACAACAACCACGCTGCCTGATCTTGCCGGGGGTTAAAAACCACTTTGCAGCAGTGGCCATGCAAGCACCAGGGCTCAGTGAGAGATTTGCACTCCTGCTGGGCCTCTCTGAGAAGCTTTGTTCCCCCTTTGACCGAGTTCTTGCAGGCCCTGAAGTTGGTACATGAGGTGTGAGGGTTCCATCTCCCCTTCTCCTGGGGTAGCTCAGAGATAGGAGGAAAACTGAGAGCTGGGCTGTCCACGTGGAGATGTTTCAACTGCAAATCACTCCCCTGGTTTCCTGGTGGCTCTCTGAACCAGAGCTGCAGGTGGGGATGAGCCAGCTGAGACTGGAACACAGAGTGCTCCCTGGTCTCTGATGTTCTCCTGGCTGGTTTTTTTGTCCAGCACAGGGCATGTGGGATGTTGTCATCATTCCTTGGCAAAGCACAGCTCTAGCACCTCCAGTTTATGGTATTTGTGGATTGTATTCCTATGATATGCTGTCCTTGGGCTCAGATTTATGGTTTCTGCTGCTCTGAAAATCAGTGGCCTGACTCCTGCAAATGTATACACAAATATATAAATTTATATTGAAAATTTAGTGTTTTTTCTGTGCCTTGATTAGAAACTGTACATCTGAGAAAAGGTTAGATTTCTTTTCTACATTTCTCTCAAGGAGTTATCTGAGATTTTTAGGTGGATGACTGATCTAGAACCTTGTAATTTGGACTTGCTGTTCTCCCTTGATCCTAAAAGGAGATTGGAGAGCTGTGAAACCTCATCCTTACTAAATCAGTTTAATTATTCATTCTCTGTGAACCTGACTAGGTTAGAGTAGGTTTAGATTGGATATTGGGAAGGAATTGTTCCCTGGGAGCGTGGGCAGGCCCTGGCACAGGGTGCCCAGATTTGCTGTGGCTGCCCCTGGATCCCTGGCAGTGTCCAAGGCCAGGTTGGACATTGGGACTTGGATCAGCCTGGGACAGTGGGAGGTGTCCCTGGAATGGGATGAGCTTTCAGGTCCCTTCCAACCCCAACCATTCTGTGACTCTTTGATTCCCTGATTGCATGATTACTTGTTTTCCAGCTGTCAAGAGGGATCACCAGTCTGGGAACACGTTTCTTTGTGTCTGAAATTAATTTTTACTGAGTGTGTGGACATTTTTTGTAGGGAGGAGATGAAGATTAAGAACTTGCTGCTTGTGCAGAACAAGAAGGGAGGGCTGTAAACCTGAAAGACAGTGTGCATGAAAGGAGACTGTCTGAAAAGTTATTTCAAAGGAGGAAATAAGGCTTATTATCTGCAAAAATTAAAACCCACTTGCAGCAAACCCCCTGCAGTTCTGAGCTCGCTCTGCAATGCAAAGCCTGCAGGAAGCACTGAACAGGGAGCAGAATTAGGACCTGGGTGGAAAAAGCTTTCAATCTCTATTCTGAGAGTGGCCATATTAATTAAATCCATAATATGCTTTGTAAAAACCAAAAAGAGCCATGTTGTATCTCAGCCAGGCCAGCAGAGTGACTAGTTTTACATGAAGTGTGAAATTAGGTTTAGTGTGTCTGAATTTTACCTCTGGGGGAAATGTGCTGCAATTGCAAGTTAGTAGGGCACAGGTCATGGTGTGTGTATTCCAAACTACACAGGGCTGCTGTTCTGGCAGAATAATGCAATATGCTTCTGCTTTTGTACTTGCCATGACATGCTAAGTTTGCCAAATGTACAAGGATCCATCTCCAAATGAAACAAATAGATCAGCTTGTCAAAAATGGTCCTGTTGTAGGGGTGCTGAATTCAGATTTATGATAAAAAACTGAAAGCGTTGAATGCAAGAATGTGAAATAAAATAAATAAATGTGATTTTATTTTGTTTCAGTGCAGAAACCAAAATGTGGCCTCATGGTTGCATAGCACTGATTTGTTTTCCTTGCATTATATTAAAATTCTGTACAATTCCTCTGGAATTTGAACATCATTATCTCTTTCCCTGCTTGTAGGAAGTTTTGTTTAGTTAAACAACTGGCTTGCAAAACAACCTATCATGAGATTTGCTTCAGTTTATCACAGTGTCTTGAATATTTCTGTTTTACTGAAAATTATATAATGCCTACAAGACAACAGTACAGAATTATCTGTTCAAATTGGGCTCATGTTTTAATCCCTTAGAACAGGTAAGAGTGCCTGACACAATGAGACAAAATACTGCAGCTAAATTTCCAATTTAAAAAGACACAAAATGGTTTGATTTGTACTTTAATGGGTCTTTGGAAAAGCACTGTTTTGTAATTACAAGCTCAAAACTGTTCAAAATAATTAAATGGCATTTTCTTTCATTTTTCCACCCTTTTTTTTGTCTTTTTTTTTTCTTGTCAACATGCCTAAAACACAGCAGCTCCACCACCATCCCTACCTTTACAAAATCAGTGTTTTTAACAGATTCCACCATGGTGCAGCTGCAATTCCAGCACCAGTCTTGAATTTGGGGGGGATTGTTTTGTTTAACTGCTTGGAAGGCAGAAGAAGAGGGAATAAACATGCTTTTGGTTATTATTGTCTCTAAACCAGGCTGCAGACCTGCCTTCATTAGGGAGCAAGGAGGTTGAAGAGAGCTGGCTGCAGCAAGTCACTTGTTGCCTAGTGACACCATCAGACCTATAAACTCCAGTTCTCTTAACCCTCTAGAGCCCAGCACCTGCATCTGGTTTCTGGGCAATTCCTGTTTTGACCAGCACAGAATTTGCATTTTTTAGACAAAAATCCTACAGTACCACTAGATGCCAGTAAGAATCAGAGAGAGAGAGAGAGAGAAGGATGGACAGCTTACAAGTGAAATTAAAAAATATTCTTGAATGTGGGGCTGAGATAATTGTTCATGTCCTCTCCCCAGCACAACTGAACCTGAAAATGCCATGGGAAGGTTGCATATAAATCCAGGTGTGAGGCTGTTTTTGCAGCCAGTGAAAGATGAAGGGAGCAGCTGGTTTGACTCCTGATCTCTGTTAGGAGAAGTTTCTCTCCTGGCCAAGTGTGTGATAAATTGTTTTCTGTGGTTTTGTTGCTGGGTCATAATGTGCCCATTGTTGATGTGGGCAGAATTTGTTTTGTTTTGTAGAAGTTCAGAAATGCACTCAAAGCTCTCCTAAAGGATGAGGGGGATGGACATGGGGTAACAACTGCCAGGGGAAGGTGACAGGGCAGAGGTGTTCAGAGAGTCATGGAATATCCTGAGCTGGAAGGGACCCACAAGGATCAGCACAGCCAATCCTGCCCCCACACAGGACCCCCCAAAATCCAACCCTGTGCCTGGGAGTGCTGTGGCTCCTCTGCCTCACAGGGATTTTATTTAAAAACAATTTCCTCTGCTAGTTAGGAATCAGTAATTTCAGAGGATGTGCTTTGGTATCAGAATAACTGACATAACTTCAGGTTTTGGGGTTCCTCCTGTTGACTTTAAGTTTTTCTGTGAAGCTCTATTTTGAAAAATCATAAACCATTAAGAACCATAGGAAAAAGTTCATAGTTCAGCTGCTGTGCCTCCTCAGACCAGTGTATCTGAAAGTGGTTTTTAGCATTACTAACTTTTCCAGCAATTAGATTTGGAAATTTTTAAATCCTAAATTTAAAAAAAAATAAATAAATCACACTGTCAGTGTAAGTGAGGTCTTAATTGGCAAAAGCAGTGAGGCTTGGGAAAATATCTTCTGTTGGAAATATACCTACTGGATGAATATAAAAAATTTTTAAAATTATGGGTCAAAGGCAAATAAATGTGATGTTTGGGACTGTCTTTTGCCACTCTGTACCTGTTTCCTGTAGGATATCTGAGGTTTTTATTTTTCTTCCCTTCACGGTAGATAGCAATAAGAAACCCAAAGGCCCTATGCCTTCAGTGGGATCATAGGAACTTGGAATAATTGAGGTTGGAAAAGCTCTCCAAGGTCACAGACTCCAACCTCTGACCCATCCCCACCTTGTCCCCAGCCCAGAGTTCTGAGTGCCACCTCCAGGAATTCCTTGGACACCTCCAGGGATGGGCACTCCAAAGCTCCCTGGGCAGCTCCTGCCAATGTCCCACAACCTTTTCCATGAAGAAATTCCTCCTGATGTCCACCCTGAACCTCCTCTGGTAGAGCACCTGCAATCAGATGTTCTCCACCATCTTTCTCCAACCTCCCTCAGCAGAATCCTTTGTCCTGAAGGGATTTTTTGCTCTCCTGAGGGACCAGAGAAATTTTCCCCCCTTTGTGCCTCTCCTGTAATTGTTGTTCTTCATTGATTTTTGCTCAGCACTGAAATAGAAAGAAGATTTCTGAGCATGCAAACAGGATGAAATGAAACTCCTTTCCAAGGCCTTGTGTGGGCCAGAGGAGCTCTCAAGGGTTCAGATATAACATCTGTAACATACAAAACATGTGTTTGGGTAGAAATAACTTGCAACTGGATAAAAAGGACAGGGCTGTTGATTTATTGATTGCTTTACTTTATTCTCATGAAAACACCTCTCCTCTGTAGGATTACTCAGGACAAGGGGGTTTCACTGCTTTCCAAAGCACAGAGAGGTGAATTTCTGGTGCTTAGGGCTGAGTGAATTACACCAGTGCTGTGCCAGGGCTCAAAAGCCTCTCCTTCACCACATCTGGAAGATGTTCAGTGGCACTGATTTGGTGGTTTAGCTGTGAAAAGAAGCTCAGGCTGGACTTAGTCAGCTTGGGAGACCTTAAGTTGAGGGCAGTAGGCAGCAAAATTTTTTTTGAATCCATCCTAAACCTGATTGAAAGTGTGAAAATCCAAAATTTTGTCTTAGACTTACTGAAAAAGAAATATTTTTCAGATTGATTTTCCATAGAATAACCTGACCCAAGGGCTCTGAGCTTCCTGTAAACTAATGCAGTTCTCACAGATGCAGGTCAGGGAGTAACTCTTGGAAATTAAACATGAGAGCAGAGAGAAACTGAAGCTTCTGCTTCATGAATTTTATTTTCTGCTTTTGTAGCCTGTTCTTTCCTGGTGGTGGCTGGTTAGCAATTAAAATGTGATTAGCATATAATGGTAACTGCTAATGTGGAAGCATTGAAATTCTTTGTCCCAGTGATTGCTTTCTCATTAGCAGCATGAATTATGGGGTGTTTTAGCTGCTAGCCAAGGCTTGGGAGGCATGGGACACTGAAGTTTCCTTTAAAATTCTGGAAATCAGAGATTTCTGTCACAGGATTTAGATTTGTAGGAGGAATAAAAATACTTTCTGGTAACTGACAGGCAGTCACTAGAAAAGGAGAAGTGAAAACAGTTGCCAGGCTTCTGATGGTACAAAGCCATTCAATTCCATAGGGAATAATATTCCAGTAAAAATTGATTTTTTTTTTCTTATCTCCAGAAATCCTGTGAATTCCAGGCATTGGATGGCCTAGGTTGCATCCAGAAAGTTGTGTTTCTGCAAAAGAGGTGGAAGCATTAGGGTTGTTGTGCAAATGAATTTAACCCTTCATTTGGAGCATTTTCCTCATGGATGGTCATCCCCAGAGATAAATTCACACTGGAATAAGTGTAGAGAAGGCTGGCTACCAGGAATTAGGGATATAGAAAATTTCTTAGGAAGCAATGCTAAAAGGTAGTGGTTGGTTCAATTAATTAGAATAAATATGCCAGGGAAGGGGAAAATACCATTGCCTTTTCTAAAGAAAATAAGATAAAACATTGGAGAGGGCAAAAAGCTGTTAAAGATAAAGGAAAACATCAATATCAATTGATCCCAAACACATTTAGCCTGGAAAATGGAAGAAAGCTTCCAGGCATCAGCAGAAACTGAGTTCTGAAACTGCCTTTCAAGAGAGAGCAGTGTGGATGCAGAGTGTGATGCTTCCTGGGTCTATAAAATAGTTTACATCTTATTTTCCTATTAAAGCAAAAATCAGTGGTGGTTCATGCAAGAAAAATCCCTTCAAATTCCACTTTCTTCCCAATAATCCTTTAAGAACTCCTGTGTGACCTGAATGAAAGAGCACAGTGAGGTGACCAAAGGCATTTCAGGTTAAATAGCACAGTTCCTTTATTTTAACTGCAAGGAAGAACATGGTAAAGTTCAAGAGTTAATTTACTATTTAAAGTAATGAAATAGTTGGAAACTTGGTAAGTGCAGATTATATCATTAATTAATGAGTGAACTCCACAGCAACTGCAAATTTAGGAAATGTTTCCACCTTGAGGTGGTTTTTAAAGGATTTATTGATGTGGATTATGGCTTTGTGTGCTAATAAACCCCTGAGTTATTAATCAGGTAATTTCAATATTCAGCTGTGATTTTCCATAAGTATTTTGCTCTTTGTCATGATTATTTTCCCTCCTTTCCTTGACTACATGAAACCCTCATTTGAAATAGAAAATAATCTTTACATCCTAGAAAAAAATACAATTTAAAATTTCTTCTCTCATCCTGCAATAGGGTGTCTGTAGGATATACATCTGAAGCTATCCTGGCCTGAAATATGTGTATCATCCCAAGTTTTCCCACACAATATTTGAAGAAGTTACTGCAGTTATCTGAAGTTTCTAAACTATCTAACATTTTTAAATACAGATTTGTCTTTAAAAATTAATTGTTTGGACAGCTTCAGAACACTTTTTTGGGGTGGTTGGTTGGTTGGGGGGTTTTTGTTTGTTTTATTTTGTTTTGTTCTCTTTTCCTTTTTCTGTTTTTTTTTTTTTTTTTTTAAGAAAAAAAAAGATTAATCTCTACATTTACAAATCAGTTTGTTCCAGTGCAATACCATTTTCACTGCACACTGACTGGCTCCATCTATATCAGTGAACAACTCACGTTCCTCAAATAGTTCTGCCTTTTTTATTGTCTGGACCATCTGCTGTGCTGTGAGCAGCTACTATTTTGAGCCTTTTCCCTTTAAGTACAAGTTTCAGAATAAATAAAGCCTTTGTAAAAGCTGAAATTATTGCCAAAGCATGTTCAGCAGTGTTGATGTGCTTTTGTGGGTTTTTTGGTTTTTTTTTTTTAAAGTTTCAGGCATTAATGATAGCACATCCCTCCTAATGATAACAGCATGAAGGACAGGATGATGTAATTGATGAAATAATTCCTGAACTCCCTCTGAGGATGAGTTACAATAAGTTGCTTACAAATCTTTTGTTGAAAAAAAAAAAACACAATTAATAGCTGAAAATAATCCAGCAAATCTTGAGAAAGTGTTGTGAAAACCTCTCAAGGAGTCCAGTTATTTGTGGCATCATCAGCATAACAAAGCAAAAGCAGAGAAATGAAGGTTGGCACAGAAATTGTCACACATTTCTGATGGCTCTGGGGCACTGGAGGCCTCCTGGCCTTCCCCACACCTGGGAAATTGTCTGTCATGAAGATCTTGGATGGATGATGGTGAATGGAGCAGCTCTGCTCTGAGGAAAGGCTGAGAAAATTGGGATTTTCCAGCCTGGAGAAGACTTTGGAGTGACCTCATTGTGGCCTTCCAGGACCTGAAGGGAGCTATAAGATAGAGAGAGAATATTGACATTTTATGGATGCAGTAACATTGATCACAATGGGTCCATCCAGGCAGAGGAGGAAAAAAGGAGAGAGTTCCAGCCTCTAATATGAGTCAGTTGAATTTCAGGTTTAAAGTTTTATTTTAGATCAAAACCATAAGCAAGTGACTGGATTCAGCTGTGATAAAATGTTGTCACTGCCTAATTCCAACTAGGGTAACCAGACAAATTTTCTTATTTCAAACCCATTTGACTGAATTTGAGTTGTTCCAGTAATACAAGGGATTCTTGAGAACTGGCATTTAAAATCCCTTCTATACTTATTTTAGCTCATAACTTGGTGTAGCATAACTCCCAAATTTTACTTTTCAGATTTTGTTCCCTAATTCAAGTGTAGGACTCTTGATTTTTGCTGTTCCCAGTTGTTCAGTCTCTCTCTGGGCTGCTTCAAACTCAGGATAAGACCAGAGCCTCTGCTCTTCCTCCTTCCTTTGCACTTTCCAGTTGCACCCAGAGGCAAAGAGGGAAAACCTGGAGAAAAATCTGAGATATCATTGGTGTGAATTGTGATCTTGAAGGTCTTTCCAACCCTGATGATTCCATGATCTCACAGGGCAACTGAAGCAGTGTGGAGGCTTTGGTATAACTGTTATGACAGGATTTTGGTTTTTTTTTTCTGACAGGGTACATCTGAATACAAATTTGAAAGTCAAATGAATATTTGCTGTTCATTTTTAGCTAATATTCTGTGATAAAGATGCCATAGCATAAGCAGTTGTTCTGAGTATGAAACTGAGGAAAATATACTCATTTTCCTGCTCACCCTTGGAAAAGCAGCACTTGGAAGCAGAAGAAATGCTCAGTGTTAATCACAATTATGGTTAATGCCCAACCCAGGGGTAAAATGATGTCAGCAGAATTGTTTTAATGAAAAGCGCTCTTTTTTTCTCTGGGAGGGTTTTATTTTATTGCAGGTTCCCTTCAGATTTCTTCAGTACATATTTATGTGTTGATTGTCTTCTATTTGATGCATTAATCTCAAACTCAGAGAAACACTGCCTGTAAAAAAAAAAAATCGAGCAGTTCTTCCCTTGCTTGAAAACTCGAAGATTAAAACTGTGAATTACCCAAATAATATCAACTGATGCTTCTTTTAGCTGTCTATGAGCTCTGAAACACAGTGTTAATTTATCCCTCACTACTTGAAAACTTAATGCATTGTGGCTTGGTTTATTTGCCCCATTTGTGAAATTGTCTTCGAATGTTTTGCAAATAAAATGCTCTGTCACTGTGATTTCAGTATCTTAGTGATGCACAGAAACTTAATGGAATTTTATCCAGTTTCTCGATTTATAGGCCAGAAAAAAAAAACACAAAACCAAAAAACCCCAAACAAACAAACAAAAAAACCCCCACAAACAAAAAAGCAAACAAACAAACAAAAAAGAAACAAAAAAGAAATAAAACAGAACAAAAAAATCAAACAACCATAAAAAAAAACAAGAAAACCAAACAAATAAAACAAACAAACCAAAACAACAAAAAATCCCAAATAAAACCCAAAAAAACCCAAAAAAAAACCACAAACAAAACTAACAACAACAACAAAAAAAAAACCAAACCAAAAAACAAATCAAACCAAGACCCAAAAATATCTTCAGCAAATGGGCAAAATAAACCACCCAGTGTGCTCCTCAGTAAGTCTATTTTTATCATACATGTAAGTAGGTTAAACCACTTTAGCATTTGTCACAAACATGGTGGAAATTAGTGCAATAAATCCACCAAGTGGGTTTTTTTTGGAGGACCTGAGCCCTGTTAGAGCTGTTCTCTTGCTCCTCACAGTGAAACTGTTGTCACTGTGGTCCCACCTGCACCTGAGGGTGGCAATGCACTTTTATTTCCTCCCAAAGCCTGCATCTCTTAGCACTTCACCTGCTTCAAGCCCTCAGCAGGAGTGGTGCATGTCAGGAGTGAGGAGGGAGCTGGGCAAGGAAATCAATCCTTGTGCTCAAGTAGAGCAGTTGGGTTTCTCCAGCTCATAAATACTCAAGTTTCCAGGCCTGCATTCCACCTGAACCATGAAACCTCAGTGAAAGCAGAGCAGTTGGGTTTCTCCAGCTCATAAATACTCGAGTTTCCAGGCCTGCATTCCACCTGAACCATGAAACCTCAGTGAAAGCAGTGCCTGGCCACAGCACAGCCACACACTCTGCTCACTTTGGCTGAAGCTGTTGGGCCCTAATTGAAGGGATTAACTCCTCATCCAACAGCTTTGCTTTTCGTGATGGTCACTGACTTCTTGATTTTTGCATCAGTTCCAGCTGCTGCAGTTTTCTCAAATGCTTCAGTGTTTAATTTTAAAGCCATCCTGGCAGGAGAAGCACTTCTTCCAGATGAGAACTCAACAGTCATGATGGTTTTATTGGCATTGCTAATGCTAGCTGTAGTGTAAAATACTGATAATTATTGCTGGGTTCTGGCAGATTATATTTTGTCTCATCTATGTGCATTATACTTTAGAAATCAGCTGAGATCTTCAAAACCAGGTTATTGGGTATTTTCTGCACATGGTTTTGACTGTGAGAGAAATGGGGTAGACATGGATGCTGGGGCTGTGCAGCAGAAAGAGGGAGCTCTTAATATTGTCCTTTTCTTGTGTTATCTGTGAGTTTCCAGGTTTCCTTTCTGTTTGTCTTTTGGTTTTGAGAGATAATAAACAGATGATATCGAATTAAATAGGAATGAGTAGATCTTGACAGCTTTATTATGGCTATTATGTTATGGTACATTAAGTTTTTAATGAAATAAAATATGGCAGATTGCCAAATTATGTGATGATAATTTCAGGAAGCTGTAAACAGGTTACTCAGTAGTTCATAATTGCTGCAGGTAATTTAACATTCAGGAAACTTCCACCCACTGATAGTAATTAAGATTGTGTTTTGGCTGTGTGCATTGATTATGAGTATCTGATCAAGAGAATCTCTCTTTTTTCCCTTTCATGTGGTATTTCACACTTATCATTTTACCCTGCTGGCAGCAAATCTTCCCTTTTTTATTTTGCATCATGGAATGTGTCAGTGGAAAATATTGTAACAATATGTAATCTACCTGTGAATAACCTCGCTGCTGGACTTCCAGTGTCAGAGAAAGCTCAGCTTCTGCCTGCAATGAAAATTTCCTTTATGGGGCTGCCTGGTGGAAAGCACTTGCTTGGAAAGGACACCTTTCAGCTCGAGTTTGGCCAACACAAAGCCCTCAGCGTTTCTAAATCTTGCATTAAGGCTGCGTGGGAGAAAATCACCCAGCAGGTGTATGGGGATGCCGTCAAAATAACCAGAAAATGCAGGAATTTCCCACCTGCCACGGGGCCTGTGTGAAGCTGGCTGCGAGAGCAAGGTGGAATGATGCAGGGAGAACATCCCCAAGGATGCTCTGAGCTCGCTGGTAGCAGGGAAACTGAGGCAGCCTTGAGGCTGGGGAGCAGCAGAATCGAGCCCCAGGAATGCGGGCATCGTTGGCATCGTCGGCATCGTGGCTGACCCATCTGGGGAGGGGGAACGGGACTGTCAGAGCCGAGCATCCTCTGCCCCAGACTTGTGCCACTCGCTGGAGTCGAAGCCCACGCCGGCAGGAACGGCGCTGCCGCGTTGCCACGGCAACGGCAGGGCCCTGTCAACACCTCTCTCCCTAATAGTGACAAATGGTACTTATTACATCAGCACTAATTTCATCTGATCCCTTTCAGATGAAGATACTTAGTCCTTGCTGATCAAATTGTGTCGCTGTAATTACTGAGAACAGACCTTATTAAATGACAGCGCTCCTTACTCATTGCCTCGTCTCATGCCCCAGCTTATCCCTTTCTTTCCCTGCTCCTGGTGGTGCTCCTGGCTGCCCCCGGGGCACACTCCCTATCCCGAGGCTGTGGCATTTGGCTTTCCTCAGGGACAGTGTGTGTGATGGGGAGGAAGCTGCATCTGCTTTCTGTGTTTTAATAGACGTGAAAGAACTGGAGACCTTCAGAGCTCAAAAAGCAAAGCTGGTAAATGTGTGTGGAACTGCACAGCCCTTGCTACAAGAAAAACCCATAAAAAATAAACAAAACAAAACAAAAAAGAGAGAAAAATTATCTATTTGCTTGTGGAAAGTAGCCTAACTTCAGGTTAGGCTAACTGCATCTTTTAGAGAGCACATGGCTGCAGTTATCTTCTTACTGCACTACTTGATATTTCACGTTTAATGAAAGACTTTACACGAGTGCAGGGAAATAATTACAGAAAATCATCTAGGGAGGAGGAAATTAGACTGGAAATGCAGAGGATGCAAAGCTGTACACAGACCTGCAGGCTGGTGTTGGGTGTATTGTTTTCCTCCACAGCTCAGAAGAACACGAGAGCTCTCCCAGGCAGGGAAGTCCTGAGCAGTGAAGATGGTGATTTTCAGGGCATTGAGAAGCTCCAGTCTCCTCCCAGAGAGTCAGAAATATGAAGAGTAGCTGGGGGAGCTGGGAAGGGGCTGAGCCCGGAGCAAAGGAGGCTCAGGGGGGACCTTGTGGCTCTGCACAAGTCCCTGACAGGAGGGGGCTCAGGGGGGGTCGGGCTCTGCTCCCAGGGAACAGGGCCAGGAGGAGAGGGAACGGCCTCAGGCTGGGCCAGGGCAGGCTCAGGGTGGACAGCAGCAGGAATTTCTCCCTGGAAAGGGTGCTCAGGCCTTGGCAGAGGCTGCCCAGGGAGCTTTGGAGTGCCCATCCCTGGAGGTGTCCAAGGAATTCCTGGAGGTGGCACTGAGTGCTCTGGGCTGGGGACAATGTGGGCATCAGGAACAGCTGGGACTGGATGGTCTTGGACTTCCCTTCCAACCCCAAGGATTCTGTTCTTCTATTCTGTGATCAGGACCTCCTTGCCACAAACAAAATCAATAAAATGGGCTTTGCCTCTGAAGATGTTTAAATTTAAATTTGCTTTATGTTTTTCCTGCTCTGCCTTGTGGTGTCTGATGCAATTGTTTCTTTCTAGCTTGCAGGTTTGCTTGATTTTTCTTGAAGTTGGGGGTGCCAGGTTTTCATTTGATGCTCTTCTGCTTGAGAATAAACAGACCAGTGAATTGAAGGATGGCCTTTTGTTGTGGAATAATCAAGCTGGCAGGAAAGGGAAGTTCAGTAGCATCCAAGTTAGCACTCAAGCTCTCACACTCTTGAAAAAAAGATTACTCTGAAAAATAGTGTGACAAGTGGTGTAGCAAGTCACAGGGAAAAGAGAATTTTAAATCAAGGTGTCCTTCATTTCTGTCATCATTTTCAAAAGGAGAATGACTTCTCTTTAATAGATGGCACATGACAATGTATGTGCAAGTATGATTTTGCACCTTGGCATTATACAAAAAATTCATGATTGCTATTGGCATTATTTATTAGTCATCTCATTGATTGACCACATAATTCAAGAATTCTGTGTTTTTCAAGCCTATATAACTCTGAATATCTGCTTAAGAGATAATAGTGTTAGTTTTGTCATTATATAATAAAGGATAACAAATCCATTCCCCTCATCATCAGAAATAGCAGAGCAAGTCTTAAAAATTGGGGCAACTAGTTTATGTCCCAACAGCAAGAAGTGGGAGATGTCAGAAAAATTCCTTCCCAGAGTGTACATAAGTCTATTGTTGCTTATTTCAGAGACCTTTTAGCCAAGTTAGAGTTTGGGACAGTTGCAAAGTATTTAGTTAGTGTTAGGATAATAAATTCTCTGTGTCTGACTCCTATGCAAATGTTGAAGAATTCTGTTTTTTCCTTTGTTTGTTGGTTGTTTTTGTTTTGTTGTTTTTTTTTTTTTTTTTAATTTCCATTGGAGTTGGGTCTTTTCCTAGACTGAGAAGAGAACAGACTTTGTGAGCACATGTTGACTGTGCCTGATGATTGCTTTATTTTTTAACTGCCACATGTAAATTGAGTAAGGCAGACAACTTGATTTTTCCAAATGTCTGGGAGGCAGAAGCAGCTGTATTTTGTATTAGGTCAACACTTTCAGAATTTTTATGTGGCTCATTTTCATTCATGTTAAGGAAATTCTCTTGTAGGGAAGTGTACAAATATTCCAGATTGCTGAATACCAAGCACAAATTCCAGGGTTACCATGCAATTTTTTTTAATCTCCATTTAATTACTGGAACATAACAGTGGTTTTTCAAAGCAATGACATTTGGTGGGTCCTGTGGGAAAATGCAGCCACAAATCATCTCAACACAAGAGTAGGTCAAATGGTAATAATCAAGTCATATTCATAACTCATTGGAAATAGACTATTCCAAAATTGCTACCTGATACAGAACTAATGCCTCATTAATCAGAAATACATCAACCTAGGAACACTGGTTATGTCAGCTGGAATTATGAATGAGGTTGCAGGGACTGCCAAGTGCAGTGCTGCATTTAGGGGGATGCAGTTCTGTGCAGGTTTGTACATGCTGAGAGGAGCTGTTTTCATCATGGAAGTGAACCTAGAGTTATGGAAAAAATGTGTTGAGTGAGAAAGAAACTCTGCAGTTTTACACACTCTGTAAGTAGCCCAACAGAGCAACCCTCTTTGGGGTTGAGCACAGTGAAAGGTTCAATTGCAAATAAGTGAATCACAAAGTTCTCATTGTCACTGGAGAAAGGGGAGATTAACTAGTGCAGAAAACACATAAACACACTGACATCAACAAAAATATTTACATCAAGCTAGGCTGGAGTGCAGGGAGGTGATTCTGTCCCTGTGCCTGCTCAGGTGAGAGCCCACCTGCAGAGCTGCCCCAGCCCTGGGCCCAGCACAGGGAGGACGTGGAGCTGCTGCTGAGAGTCCAGAGGAGGCTCCAGGATGAGCAGAGGGCTGGAGCAGCTCTGCTGGGAGGAAAGGCTGGCACAGCTGGGATTGTTCAGCCTGCACAGGAGAAGCTTTGGGCTGAGTTCAGGTTGGCCTTGCAGGGCCTGGAGGAGCCCCAAGAAACTTGGAGAGAGACAATTCCCAAGGGATGCAGGAACAGGACACAGGGAATGGCTTCCCTGTGCCAGAGGGCAGGGCTGGCTGGGATATTGGGCAGGAATTGTTCCCTGGGAGGGTGGGGAGGGGCTGGGCTGGAATTCCCAGATTTGCTGTGTCTGCCCCTGGATCCCTGGCAGTGTCCAAGGCCAGGTTGGACATTGGGCTTGGATCACCCTGGGACAGTGGAATGTGCCCTGCCATGGCAGGGCTGGCACTGGATGATTTTTAAGGTTCCTTTCTGCCCAAACCATTCTTTGGTTCTATCTTGTCCAGACCTTGCTTTCCCTGTGCTTTGGGCATCTTGCAATTGAGCTCTTGTGCACAAGCCAACCACCTACTGTGTTTGTATGTGCTGAGTTTGATTTAAAATCCTTCACCACTCAGAAAAACTTCACCTCCAGGCTCAGCAAAATTGCACCACTACAAGTTCAAAGGTAGTGGAAGTACAGATGTTTTAAACTATAGGTAATGCTTTTATGTACATGTGTGCTGCTAGTCCTGAAGTCACTTAGTTGGTTTGTGTTTCAGTCCAGTTCTGAAATCAGCTTTGAAGTCCCTCAGATATGAAACATGCAACTTATATGTGTGTATTTCAGGTTTAGGACTATTTTAAGTGAAATACTACAGCCTTTGGTTTTAAAACTGATTTTATGATGGGAAGATCATTCAACCTGCTAGGCACTGAAATAGCAAATTCTTCCAATTGCTCATAAATCCTTTTATGGATGGAAATACGGCATAGCAATGGATAAAACAGTTTAAATTCAAGCTTGATCCTTTTGCAAAAGGTAATAATCGATAAATCAATCATTTCTTTTCAGTCCCAACAACAAAATGGATCATCTAGTGTGCCATGTTGATGCTTCAGTCTTCCCACCACTGACATGGCTTCAGAAATATTTGTACCAAAAATTAAACCTTCTCTAATTCAAATATGAAATTTCTGAAATTCCCACAGCATCCCATTTCCTGTGTGTTCCTGCTTAACTATTTGTAGTGCTGAGACTGTGGGGGTTTTTCACAGAGATTTTCAGCCATAGTTTACTTGGAATATGAGAGTATTTTTGGTAGAAGGAGGAAAAAGCAATTCATGCTACATGCCTTTAATGCTGCTTTTCAGGATACAATCTTTAAAACAGTTGTCCTACCTGACAATTCTTCTATGACAAAAAAGTAAGTGATTCTGGGGTACCAGTTCTAAAAAAATGTGATCCTTGGGTGTTTTAAGTGTTGTAGCAATGGCTGGGTTTTTTTAAAGCCTATATTGTCCTGGTGCCTAATAAATGAAAAATTATGAAGGACTGTAAAAGTTCAGGAGACTGCTGACTTTCCTCTTCTCTTTCCCTTTGGTGGCATATGTCAATTTAATATGTGCTTTATGCACCTGTTCTTTATGAGCAGCATTCCTGAGGAAAAGACATTAAGTTTGGCAAATACATACTTTGTAAAATATATTTAGTTTGGTATATGTAGTAGAAAAAGGAAAGCATCAAAGATTAAAAAATGCAAAATCATATAATGAAATAGTTCTGAATATGCTGCCTGTTATCTGAGTGAACAAGGTGGCTGATGTGTATGGGTCTTGCCCTTAATTTATATTGCAACACATAATGAATTTTCTGTCATTTAATATGTATTCTAATACTGACAGAAAGTCAAAATGTTAAAAGCTGTATTTTATGCCACAGGCAGGATTAAAGGTATCCTATTGTTGAGGAACTAAAATCATTAATATTGCAACAGATTTTAACACTACTTCATAAAAGAAACTGCTGATTAAGCTTTTGCTAAAGGTCCTTGGCCCCTGTCATTTTTATTACAAAGCTCTCAGGAGACTCTTCTGAGCAGGGGAACTTTTTGTTTCAGGCTTTGCATTGCCTGTTCTGTGCTCCAGGACATGGTCCAGCTGTGATAGCTGCTCACACCAAGGATTGGGCTTAAACGAGTTCTCAAGCATTAATTTGGGGATTCGGTGTCCGTTTATGGCTTTCTGTCAACACCTAACTCAGGTGTTGTAACTACAGGAGTGTCACTGAGTCCTGGCACTGAGCAGCTGAAGGAAGTTATCAACAGGAATTGAGTGCATTGGGCTGAGCATTCCCAGCAGGGCAGGGAGGATTCAAGGATTCATTGGGCTGAGCATTCCCAGCAGCTCAGGGAGGATCCTGGGGGCTTTGGGCTGAGCCTTCCCCTCACGG
>VZRX01020102.1:19822-34660 GCA_013398075.1 Notiomystis cincta
GCAATGGCCCCAGAGCCACGGGCAGGGGCTGATCCCAGCAATTCCCCTGCACAGGAGGCACAACTTCTGCCCTGGGCAGTGCCCAGCCCTGAGCAGAGCCCTGAGAGGGGCTGCAGTCTCCTCCCTGGGGATATTTCAAATATGCACAGTCCTTCCAAATGATTCCCTAAGCAATCTCTGCTTATTTGAAATCTGCCTTTCAGGAAAACATTCTGTGCTGTAGAACAGAAGTGAAGACACCTCACTGTTGGGTTTGCACTGTAGAAGCAAAAGTTTCCACACAGAAGAAAATTATCATTCTCATTAGGAAAGGAATTCAGTAAAAAAGATGAGCTCCTGGGCAAACTAGGTGCAAAAGTCCTTGGTAACAGGGGGAAAACATCTCTGGCTTTCAACTTTCAGCAGAGAGGGACTTTTCAGCAGGAGCTGTAGTCATAGGACAAGGAATAATGGGACAGACTTAGACATACATGGTACTTAGATATCTGATTTGCTTAAAATCAGAGTGAAATAAATCTTAACTATTTACATAGCATTACTGAAGCAGCCTGCTTGGAAAAGTAACCTTAAAAAATTAAAAGAAATTAAGAATAATTGTGCCACAAAATTAAGATCTAGATAGTTTTCAGAACTCTAAAGCTCAAATAAAGTTGTCTAGTTTAACTCTACATAATTTTCAAACCTTGTAAAATCTTTTTGAAAAGAAAGGAGAAGACAAACCTTTTTATCTTTAAAGGGGAAAAATCATGAATAATTTCATGTAAAAAGTCAGTTCTAGGACTCTGGGATCTTGCTAATGCATTGTGAGCAGAAAAAACAGTGAAATTGGATAAATAAATGATTTGTTATAAATTATTTGCAGGGAATGGTGCATCTTCTACTTACCTGTCTATCTTGCTGTCTTGCATTTATAATGACTTTCCTTCTGCTTTTGTTGCTGCAGGACCTCTTGCTTTTGTGAGGATTTGTTATGGTTTCTCAATCAGGTGAAGATAAATAATCTGGACACATTATGTTCCAATTAGAGAATGAGAAAGCACATGAAAGACATTGCCCACACAAATGAATGGGAAGATGGTCATTTGCTCAATTGTACAATAGGAGGAGATTGTAACATGCCTGAGAGCTGAATTTCTATTGGAGTATTCATGTAATGTTCAGTTTCCTCCGTTTTCAGTCCAGATGAAATTAAGGAGGTGCAGGTTGTTGGGCTTTTCACATTTATGTTTGGTGGAGGTGCAGGTTTTTGAGCTTTTCAGATTTATGTTTGAGGCCAGTCCTGACTATTTCAGCTTGATAGTTGTGGATATTTCTGTGTGAGCTGTTCATGTTTGTAATTTTGTGTGTTCTTGGGGTGAGGGCTGGGCTGGAAGGAGAGGCAACCCCTCATTTCAGTTAAATCTTGTGCAGAAAACCATCCACGTGCTGAGCTTGATTTCCCAGCATCAATCTTTGGCAAACATAAATCATTTACCACTTCCCAACAAAATATTTCATAAGGCTGTGGGTGAATCTTTCCTAGGAGCCATCCCATCCACTCCTGCTCTGGCTGAAGTGGCAAATTGCCACAATATACTCCTTAAAAAAGGATGTTTGGTAGATACTCACAGCCCAGTTGATCCCAGTCTAATTGTATTTTTCCAAGCAACTCTCAGAAAATCTCTTTTGCACATACCAGCAGAACATTTTAAATCCATAATGGATAGAGGCACAGAGAAGGGAGATGAACATGGGAGCCTCTCTCTGGAAAAGTTCCCTTAAATAAGGACGATTTCTGAAAATTTAATGAATTCTGACTCGTCTTGGAGTTTTAACACCACAAATGCTATTCAGAGGTGTAATGAATCACCACACAAACACAGGAGCACTGGTCTGGTGGATTTACATGCACTTGGGAGGAAAAGAAAGACACAGCTTTTCGATCAGACTAATGGCTTGGAAGTAGCTTCAGGAGGAGTGCTGGTAATCGCATTTGACGGTCTGAATTGATGGCTGATGGCTTGTAAAGGGCAAAGCACTGGAGTGATTTCAGGGAGCTTTTAATAATGCTTAGCAAATGATCAGGCTGCACAGGCAATCGCTTTGCAGATGCCAATATTCTTTCCCCCTTTCCCAGTAAGTGCAAAGCACAGGAAGAGAAAAAAACAACTCAAAAGAAACTCAGAATCTCAGACTTGGTCAAGATAATCCCAGTGCCCAGAAGAAAGAGAACAAAAAGTAAGATTTAAGGAATAAACATGATGCAGATGAGGAATAATTGTAATTTTTTTTAGTTGAGATTTGAATGCTACCTATGCATTCTTCTAGGATCCAATTCTGTTTATAATTCCATGCTAAATCCTAATTCATGACTAATATAAGGAAGACACAATCAAAGGAACATTTCCCACAGAAGAGTGTTGAGGAATTGGCTCCCAATTTCTGCTCCTTGTCTGTGGATACAATATTTGCAAGATTTTTCATGTCCCTGTCCTGTAGGGGCAGGTGGTACAGGTGGATGTCCATCACCCCTTAAAAGGATCCACACCCTCCCTCTTCTCTCTCCTGGGATCTGGAAAGAGCTTTTCCTCTTTTTCTATTCAGCTACAAAACTTCTTGGTGTAGCTGAAAAACCAGACCAAACTAGGTCAGTGGCTTCTCCAGAAGATCCAAGGTCAGGAGTATTTAAAATATTAATGACTTCTGAATGCCTCTGCTTCAGGATGACTTGTAACACTCAAAACAAGATTTTTAGAAGTCATAATGCTCAACAGGATAACAACTTAATTGTATGCATTTCAGATCTTGTTTTGCTCTCACAGTCTTAGTTTTAACTTTTTAAGTTCCCTGTTGCCAGGAGCAACATTAGAGACTTGCAGGTACTTTATTATAAGTGTAGGGAATGGTTTTGGGAGCAATACTCAGGCTCCCAGTGCAAAGCAGCTTTGGGATTATATCCAACAGGTAATCACATTTGCATTTCTAATGTTCAGAATTTTCTAAGTGATCAGTAAATCAGAGCATTGTCTTTGAATGAGGTCTATTATTCCCTCACCTGTGCACAGTTGTGCCCATTTTCTGTCTGTAAAATCAGCAAGAGATGGCTGAGCTCTCTGAGTCATTATGTTTCACAATTTATTTAGAGAATGGACTGCTGGGACATCCCATATTAATCCTGTCCAGAATCTTACAGGATTTAAATCTTTTTATGATCATCTATTTTATATATTTTTCAGCTTTGTTCTGGCAGTTTTGGGAATGAAGGAGTGTCTCCTTCCAGAGGAAAGGCATCCTGTAGATTCCCTGGGTCCACTGTAGATTTCAGTTCTCAGGGAAATGGTTGTGAATATTTTTGTGCATGTGAGACAAAGCCAACCAATATTGTCCAGAAATATGTCCAGAAATGAAACTTCAGCATCACCCAGGCCAACTCTTGATGTTATTGGTTTGTCTGGATAAATATGATATTCTTTTACACATGCTCTATGTCTCAGCAGCTCCAAGAAAACTTGAATAACAAACCTGTGTTGTTATATTTCTATTTTCCTGAAGTTCACACTTATATTTTGATGGTGAGGTTCATTAATTTCTGCTTCATGTGGTGTTCACCTGCATTTCCAGCAATGCAGTGGCTGTAGTCATTACTAACCAAAATCAAAACACCCCTTCTAAGAACAGTGACCAGCAGAAATACTGGTGGGTATTTTTCTTGGTGGCTAAAAATGGTGGCTATTTTTTTTCAGTGACACAGTGACAAAAATAACCACAATGTCCAAGGTGTAAATTAGAAAAAAAAAACCACAAAAACCAGTGATTTTCTCTGTGTACAGGCCTTTTATTTGTGTGTGTGTGCACTGACAAATCCTGTAGTTTTGCAAAGCATGATGTAAGGCAGGAATAGAGACTTTTATAATCCTCCTTGTGCACAGATTTCACAGCACAATCTTCATGTGAAGATCTTATTTCCAGAAAGTATCAAGTGGTTTAATTTTCTGTCTTCAGAGTGCATCACTCTTAACCTACTGCAAATAAATGCAAGAACTATGCTAAATTAGACATTCAATTTTTTTCTGAAAGGAAGTGAAGCTCCTCAACCAGGTTCCAGAAAGGTTTTGGCCTTGTGATTTCTTGCACAGAACTGGGGAGGAAAAAAAAAAAGAAGAACCTCACAAGAAAAAAGAAAATTGATCTTTTGCTTTATTCCCAGCTGTGAAACTTTCAGAAACTCAGTTGAAATGGGGACATAAAAGCAAAAAATAACTGCAGCTTCCATTAGAATTTAGGAAAAGAGTGACCTGGGTCATCAAGTTCAGTTCCATGAACATAAATATATACTCTGAAGAGTTCACAGAAGATCTATTCTTAATCTCCAAAGAAACCCACAAAACTAAAAGCACTCCCTAAACATTCCTTCAACTAATCCTGGAACTTTTGCTGTTCAGAATCTAAATTCAGAAAAAAAAACCCAAACAAACAACAAAAAAGCAAACCAATACATTAAGAAACAACAAACCAAACCAACCTGCTCAAAATAACACAATGAAGGGGAGGAAGGAAAAACTGATACCTATAAATTCCATGACAGGAACAGCTCTCATAAATAAACTCCCAAAAGGCACAGAGAAAAGTAAAATAGCCCCTGGACCTTCCCAATCTGGTTGGTACCATAATTCTTTATTATTCTCAAATTGGGAGAGGGTTCATAATCCTGAGCATGCAAACAACAGATGCCAATTAAGCACTTGAGGTTTTTCTAAGCTTTTGCACTTCGAATGTTGCTGTTTTCTGCCTGGCAGCAGAAGAAAATAGATACACCAAAGAAGAGCCTGGGGGAAGAAAATTCCCTAAACTCTACAATTAATGTTCAGATCTTAATCATAGAATCAACAAAATATGATAAGTTCCAAGAAATTGTAACAATTTCCTTTTTGTTTGTTTGTTTGTTTGTTTGTTTGTTNAGAAAAGTAAAATAGCCCCTGGACCTTCCCAATCTGGTTGGTACCATAATTCTTTATTATTCTCAAATTGGGAGAGGGTTCATAATCCTGAGCATGCAAACAACAGATGCCAATTAAGCACTTGAGGTTTTTCTAAGCTTTTGCACTTCGAATGTTGCTGTTTTCTGCCTGGCAGCAGAAGAAAATAGATACACCAAAGAAGAGCCTGGGGGAAGAAAATTCCCTAAACTCTACAATTAATGTTCAGATCTTAATCATAGAATCAACAAAATATGATAAGTTCCAAGAAATTGTAACAATTTCCTTTTTGTTTGTTTGTTTGTTTGTTTTTTGCTTGAATTCAATGCCCAAAGCTTCCCAAAGTCCCAGATTTTGTTACACAGTCACTGCCAATTTCATCTCAGGCTCCCTCTGATTTCCCTGTGCTCTGTTTGGGACACTCTCCATCTCCCAATCTTCTAATCTTCTCCAATTGTCTAGACTAAGTTTTATTAATGGATAACTCAAAGCCATTAAATCTCATTCCAGTAAAGCTCTTTAAACTGAACAATTCTCTCTCTCTCTCTGGTGTATACACCCAAACATATATTTTGTCATTCACTGTAATATTATTATTGACACATTTATTGCTACATTTATTTTGGCAGCAGAAGTAAACCAAATTTTTAAATGTCTCTCTAAAAAATAGGCTCTTTTCCTTCTGTAGGCACTTATATAGCTGATTTTTAACTCTTGTTTGAGAGTTCCTCTGTGAACAAAACCATCTTGGATTACAGATGATATCCCAGATGAGCTCTTATCTTATTCAATGGTGCTACTGCTTCATGTTTTATCTTAGAATCCTATTAGGTTCTTTCATGGTTGTGTCTCACTGGTAGCTCAGAGATGTCCCACCATCCATCAAGATATCCATAGCTCCTCCATCCCTTCAAACTGATTGAATTCTATCTCATTTTTTAAAAATTATCACTGTATAGTCAGTTACTTGAGATAAAGAATAAACTGATTTTCAGATTAATTTTGACCTCTGAGCTAGAAACAGTGTTACAAAATGTTTTCCTTCTCAAATTTATGACACCAGAACAAGGACCAAAAATGAAGGAGTGATCTCATATTTCAGAATTAAAATTTCCCACATTTGTGGCCAATGCTGGGAATTAATATTCACAGAAAACATCAAGGATGCTTTAGAGAAAAGGAACTTAGCACAAAGCACTTCTTATTTTTATTGTGGTTTTGTACACATTCTTGAAGAGACATCTGTGACCACTTCACAAAAAAATAAAAAGTGAAGTGGACTAGTGTGAAAAAAAAGAGAAAATATAGCTTTATATTAACATGAAAATTACTTCTAAGTTGAAAAAAAAAAAAGAGAATTTATGCTTTTGTAATTCTGAAGGAATGAAATTGGAGGAAATCATAAGTACCTCTACTAATTTTCTAACAGATTAGATCCTGATCCAGACTGAAACCAGGAATTTCAGAAATCAGTAGGAAGACTGATCTACATCTAAAATTAACATACATTTCTTCTCCTGATTCCTTTAAACCTTTTTTTTTTTTTGGAGGTTGGTTCATGTGATGCTGGATCAGGCTACCAGCCCCTGTTGAGAGCAATTCTGGCTCTGTATAAGTTTGTCACTGTTTGGAAATTCCCATAGGAAAGACAAATGTCCTGCTTTTTTTGTTTAGTTGTTTAGTTTTTTTTTTTTTTTAAAAAACCTTTTAAACTCTTTTGACCTTCCATATTTTTCCTTGGAATTTACCAAACAATTCCTATATCTACTTTGTAATTTTTGCATGAACTGTGATATTTTTTTGTGAATACCCTGTTGCTTGAATTTCTCATTTTCTGCCTATTCTTAATCAATTCTGGTTTCACCTTCTGATAGGTATAAAGTCACATCCTGAGCCACTAATTTAAAGTCTTCTCCCTCATCTTTGTCACTTCCTTTTTCAGAACTGAAGGTATTTGTCTCCTTAGACCACCATTACAAAATTTGGCTTCCATCTCTTGAATCATTTCTGCAGCTTTTCCTTGAACCTGCCAAATTTTCAATAGAATTTCAGTCAAGTAATATTTACTTTTTTCATATTTATTTTCTTCCCCAGTTTCTTTGGTGGAAAATGATTCCATAAACAGAGCAGAGGAAACTGCACAGTTATGGACCCTTCAGATCTGCTTTTCCTGAAATAAAATGTTAATTGTCAGGTCTCTTTTGCAGGGTTTAGTTCCTCCCCCAGCTTCATGTGTGTGAATGATTTTTCCTGCTGTTAACTTTAATTCATATATTATACATCTCATCCATAATTTATCATAAAGAGGGACCTTCTATTATTTATCACCTGCATGATGGGACATGCATGTGCACACATGCATATATGGGATATTTTCCTACATAAAAATAAAGATTAATATATAAATATTTAATGGAGGTTATAGTCTAAGGAATTATTGCTCCTAAAAATGTTGGAAAATGCTATTTTTCAGCAACCCTAATATGTACCACAGGGTACAGTCTGGTAAGAAATAGGTGATGCCTCTCCACAGAGTTTTATTTGTTTGAAAGAAAAAATTAAGATAATTAAAATTTTTAGCATCTTATTTATGTTCTACTTCCACCTATCTCAATTTCTTCTTCAAAAATTACTCTATTTTAAGAGCTAGTGCTGACTTAAACTTAAGTCATATTTTATAGAGACTTTTTCTGGGAGTTAAGCACTGGAGACTTGCAGTTCCATAGCCCATGTGCTGTGGTGTTGGGCTGGGGTCAGAACACAGTGAGAGGATTAGGACTGCCCTAACAATTCCATTCCTTCATTTAAGTGGTGTCTGCTGTTCAGAAGTTGAGCTACCAAACAAACTTTGAAACATGCACTCCTTACTCACTCAGTCTTTCCATACAGAATAAAACTCTGATTATTTTGTCTGAATAAGGAGACAGAAGCTTGGGTCTCACAGGAAATACTTTTTACTAATCCCAGAGAGGTTCTCAGTTTCCCAAGGTGCAATTCACCATTTTAAGCACAGTTCACTACAGCAAATATTCCTTCAAAACACAGAATCACTATTTAACTGCACATCTGAAAACCCTGGGCAGCTTAGGGTGGTGTTCTTTCCTTCCTTCCCTCATTAAAAGGACTTTAGCAACCAGAAATTATGGGGCACCCACACTTTCTGTCACCCAAGTGAGGTGAAGGAGTTAAGCAAAGATTTATTGTGCCACCTACACTTGAGGGTTGCTGAGAAAGCAGCATCTGGGCCAGAAGACAATGCTGAAGTCATGAATGTCAACTTATTATGGGTCTATTAAAAATAAATGCAGATTATGTTTGAGATGGTGTTTATCATATAACTTGGCTCTGAAAGTTCAGGTGTCTGCAGTTTCTGTTTCAGTGGGAAATTGCTCTAGGAAAAGTTAGCTAAAAAGTGCCTCAAAAATGAAGTGAGAACAGTGTTGGGGGATTGATTTTTTTTTTTTCCCTCTGGGGAATTGGTTGGTTTTTTAGTATGGTTTGGTTTGGTTTGGTTTGGTTTGGTTTGGTTTGGTTTGGTTTGGTTGGTTTGGTTTTCTTTGGGTTTTGGCTTTATTTTTTGGTTTGGGTTTCTTTTTATGGTAGGAAGAACTTAGTGAATAGCTGTTATCTTTGCCAATGCCACTTTCTTTTCCCATCCTTGTTTTTTTTTATTGGTTTTTTTGATGGCCTCATCTGTGTAACAAAAATTAAAAGTACTTTTTATAGAGCCCAGGCAGGCTTGTAGTGCAGTCCTAGACACCCAAGTGAGATCAGGGCTCTCCTTCACTCCCTTCCACCTCATGCAGGGCACATCCTGCAGGCTCTGCCACAGAGGAAGAGACAACCAGGCAACAAGGAAAAAGCATAGCAGAGTTCCAGCTTTAATATCTCATTTTGAAACCTTAGGTGAAAGCAAGTCGATGTAACAGGTTGGTCACACAATCAAATCACATCCAACCATTCACAATTAATTATTCAAGCCTCTCTTTGTGCCCCTGTCAATTTGAACACAAGAGCTGTCAGCTGTTGAGTCTCTATTGAAGACCAGCCTTAGATCGTTATTATTGAGCTGCCCCTCACCAGGCTCCGGGGCCAGAGCTCCTGTCAGAAAGAAAAAGAAATGAAACACTGTGTATTGACTTTTGGATCTTTGGGATATTCTTTCTTTATTTATTTATTTCCCCCTACCTTGCCTGGTCTTTGCTCTGCGGCGTCTCCGCTTTGTGTGACGCTCCCTTTGCTCCACAAAGAACTGGAAAAGTCCACGAGGCTCAGTTTCCAGGGATTTTGCATGTGTGTTCCACCTTTTTAATGGGAATGCTCCAGGGAGGGAGATAGTGTGTCCTGAGCATGGACATGGTGCAGAATGCAAATCCTCAGGTCAGTGATACAGACTCTTGGGGCTCTGCCTAAGAGGATTGGAGTGAAGAAAAAAAAATTGGCTTTCTCCCAGGAGATAAAGACTCTGAACTATGAAAGCAATAATGTTGACCCAAATAACGGTTGCTCAAGAGATTGAACCAATGCAGAATTTGCTTAGAATAAATGCCATACAGCTGTCAGATTTTGCCACGTTAATTTTCTTTTTTAAGGTTCATTTATGGCTGTTCACATCCCTAAGCCATTGACTGCATAAAAGAGTATGCCCAGATTAAAGCTGAGTATCAGGAAAAGAGAAGAAAAGTAGTTTTAGTTCAGAGCTTTTTCTTCATTACTTTTCCACTGCCTAGTTTTGAAAAATAAGGATAATTATTTTTAAATGTTCTTATCTAAGTGACACCAGCATTTTTTGAACGCTCATGTAAAATGTCAAAACTGTGCTGTGTTTTCTTAGGAGAAAGAAGTACATTGAAGCAAATTGGGTGAATATCCTTACTTTAGATTAATTTGTCCAAAAAAGAATACTTACAGACCTTATGCATTGGAAGCACCACTTGCAGAGAGTCACATCTCTTTTTAGGGAGCTGACAAACACAAATAAGAAGAACAGACCAATGGTACATGATTTAAAACCCCTTTGAGGCCATGGTCCCATGGGTTAAACAAGGCACACATGTTTGGTTCTCAGGTTTCATAGTAATCCTCTGCTTTAATGTGTATTTCATGCTCTTGTGGTAATCATAGAATGGTTTGGATTGGAAAGGATCTGAAAGATCATCTCAATCCACCTCCTGCTTGGGCAGGAACACTTCCACTGTCCCAGGCTGATCCAGCCCCAATCTCCAGCCTAGCCTTGGACACTGCCAGGGATCCAGGGGCAGCCACAGCTTCTCTGGGCACCCTGTGCCAGGGCCTCCCCACCCTTACAGCAAAACATTTCTTCCCAATATCCAACCTAAATTTCCCCTCTTTCCCTTTAAGCCCATTCTCCTTTGCCCTGTCACTCCAGTTCCTGATGAATTGACCCTCTCCAGATTCCCTGGAGCCCCTGGAAGTTGCTGTGAGGTCTCCACACAACCTTCTCTTCTCCAGGCTGAACAGCCCCAAATTTCCCATCCTGTCTCCATAGGGGAGGTGCTCCAGTCCCCTCATCAACCTCGTGGTCTCCTCTGGGCTTGATCCAACATTTCCATGTCCTTCTTATGCTGGGACATCAGAACTGGGCACAGCACTCTGGGTGGGGTCTCGTGAGAACAGAGTAGAGAGGAGAATCCCCTCCCTGGGCCTGCTTCCCACAGTGCTTTGGATGATCCTGGGGTGATTCCATGCACACATTTGGCCAGCTCCATCTCCAGTGGTGCCAGAGGATGTGGATGTGGCTGATTTATGCTGGGAATGCTACTCAGGATGTCTTGGGTGGCTGGAATGTGCTGTACCCCTGGGGGCTTCTCTGTCAGGTCAATCCTGATGGGGCAACTTCACCCTGCTGGCACCTTCTGGGCTTGCAAGAACTGTCAGTGATGTGGATCTTCACACAAAAATATCATCTGCACTAATGTCAGGTGGTGCTGGTGAGGTCACTCTGTGAATCAACACCTACTTTAATGGCCTGTGAGACAATGAAAGAGTTTGACTGCTCAGGGAAGTTCTCAGGGTCCAGGCAGGTCTGTGTCTGCCTGGACAGATTTATTTTGTTGATTTTTATAATCTACTGCTCTGCATCCTGAAAAAAAAAAAAGTTCTAGAAGTGGAAAAAATGCTCTGTGCAACTTTCAGCCTAAAGTCCCATATGGAGAATATAAGTTTGGAGTGTTTTTTTTCTCCTAAAACACCTCTGTTTCCTTAACATTCATCATTTAAAAGACTCAAGAGAACACATTACAGACCCTAGTTGCTTAACAAATGCTGCAATGCAACCCTAAAACAAATCCAAGCATTAACAATATAGATACTTTAAATCATTTGTAGAACTAATTGCATCTGTAAGTACAGGGAAAAGTCAGGAAAAGTGGAAAAATGTTTAACACAGCTTGCCTGTTAAAATCTGGCCAAAGGCTGTATTTTAAAAATCATTTATTCTGAGATCTTCACAGAAAATGAGCACTGGTGCAAACAAAATAAATCCAGCCCACTGGCCAACACTCTGACAGTGGGAAAGAACAACAATAATAATATTTAACCCATACACAGAGCTTTGCACATGCAAACTTTGCCCTTGTTGTGCACCTCCAAAAAGGATTGAATCCAGTCTGGAAGTTCTTCAGGCACAGCATGGAAAAAGAGGGGGAAAAAAGGATGTTTGGGTGCTCAAAACCCAGAACTGGTATTCCCAAATCTGCCACAAACACCCAAAACGAGGTTAGACAAATCAATTTGCTTCACTGTGCCTCAATTTCCCAATCAAATAGAAATTGGCAAATGAGAAAAATGATCTTAGGAATGTATTTGGCTTATTTGCATAATCATCCTGATATTTGGACAGGCTTCCAAGTCGTGATTCTCTGAGCAGTTCAGAGAAGGCAACAAAAAAATCCTTAAAAAACTTGCATTTATTCTAAAGGACTGATGCTTGTTGTGTTTATAATGATATTTTCTTTGTGCTTCCAGTCTAAGGAAAGTAATAGCACAGAATCACAGTAATCTTTATGAGATGGTATGGAATTACAGATCCTTCCTGGTTTTATCTCACACACATCTTTGAAATGAAGCTGAATTGAAATATCCCATAATCTTGAGTTGATGCTCAGCATAAATCACACTGCAAATTTTCTCCTTGCTGAAAAGTTATATTTACTGAACCCTTTTCATTTTTATAAAGTTAGTTTGACAAAGATGTCAGCAAACAGAAAATAGAGTGTGATAACCACATCTATTCACACTGCTGTAATATAACTTTTGTTCAAAGTGTCCCTGTTTATGGAGAAGTTGCAAGAATTATAAAACTTTGTAACCTATAAAAAATGAGGTCTGCTAAATCCCCATATGCTGATGGAATTCAGTCTGCAAACAGATTCACAGGAATTGCTTGCAGTTATTTCAATTTAAAATCAGAGTGGGTTATTTTTTTTTTTCTCAGCAATTTTGATAATACATGTGACTTGTGTAATACTTAAAGGCTATTTTTCTAATATTCCTTTATGGAATAATTTCATTGGATCGGGGGCTGCAGGAGTTCTTTTGTTTATTTTATGGTATACAAGAGTCTTTACATACTTCTGCTCTTCCTACTGTTATTTTTCCTGCTTCATCAGCTGTTCTGAAGCAACACTGACTATGAATGGGTTTATATGTTTCCATAGTTAGGAAAAAGAGTACTGAGTTCCAAAATATGGGAATAGCTCATCAGGAGACAATTCTTCAGTTCTTTTTTTTTTTAATAGTAAGTGTGTGAGGGCTAGTGAGAGTTGAAAAATAAATACACCAAATGCACAACATGGAGCTCTGTGCCTGTGTGGGAGGGTAAAGAAGAGACACAAATGGGGTCCCATCACATAACAGGTGGTTATGTTGAGAATCAAAATTAGTGTGTATGAGAGAGGGAAAAGTAGAGGCAAAATGGGTAGAGTGAGGGGAAATTGTAAATAATATTTAAATTTTTATAGAGCTGTTGAAAAGCAACACCATGGATAGAACACTATTGTGTTGTTCAAAAGATAGAAATGTACACCATTAGCAGCTTTTTTCTTTCCTTTAAAAATTACCCACTGAACATTGAATTCTTTCCCCAGAAGACTGGCCAAGAGTCTCCAGGGGAAATAGTTTATTTTATCTCTAATTCCTAGTGGAGCTACTTCCTCCCACAGTGAATATTCTGAATAATTTTTTATCCATACACAGGTTTACTTTTTCAAATTGAGCGAGGAAAACATTAATTCCTTCCAGTGCCATTACCCTAAAACCAAATTACCCCGTTTCACTTTCCCTCATTTTGCACTCTCCAAATAAAAACACTGCACCAGAATGCATCACGTGAGGTTTTGTCTCTGCTGCTGCACGTGCCTTAAATGAAAATTCTGACTGCTCAGGTGCCTTGTGAAGCTTTGAATGGATCTTCTCTTGGAAGGGAGTGGGTACTGTGATAAATTTCTCATAAAACTCTTCCTTCAGGTTGAGATGCTCCATTACCTTCACAGTTACCTGCAGAATAAATGTATTTAAACACGTGGGGCCAGAGAGTTGCAGCTGCTGTAATTACTGTGGGATAATATTGGCTGTTTGCACTCAGTCAAAATAACCCTGCTGCTGTTGGAATTCTGTGTCTGCAGGGCTGGGATTTATTCTGATCATATTGTCCATAACAGTTTATATCCTGGAAATACAATGACTTCAAAGCTCCAAAACTATTAAGGTGCACATTTGATGGCGGTGACATAAAGCAGCTGCTGTTCAGGCCAGAGGAGAAGGAGGTTTTCTCTTTAAGTAACGAGCTTGTGGTTAAATTTACATGCACATAGGAGGGGAGATGGCTTATGGTCCTTGATGATATAAAGAGCAGAGCATAAGTTTATTTGTGCTAAGCCACTGGTCAGCTCCAGGCTATTTATTTATGTGGGATGCACCAGTAAAAGCCTGAGGAAAAATAATCCTCCAGACAGTTCCAGATATCATGGGCAAAGCTGAATCCTCTTTAATCAGAGCCCCTAAAACTAGCTGGTGATTTAAAATTATCTGCTTGCTTCCCAGCTGAAATGAGGAAAGCAGCTTCTACAGCAACGTATGCAAGCACTCAAATCATCTAAAACTGAGGCATTAAAGATTATGGCAGTTTTATTTAATATCCTGGAGGATGACAGTTAACAACAGCAGGTAGAGAACTGTAGCTGCTCATGCCTAATAAATTCCTCAAAAATTAAGAGGGGGAACAATTAAATAATTGTGTGAACAGTCAGATCTATACTATTCAATCATGAAATGGTTACAATTAAGATAAGCTAGTCTGTGTACACAAAAACACAGCTCCTGCATCTACTTCTGCCTTATTTGAAAAAAAACTCTACAAAATCAAAACAAACAAACAAACATGTTTATCCTTCTGTTATAACACTTGAAGATTGCATATGTAACATAAGTGGAATTGGGGTGGACAGCTGGCACAAAATACATTTCTGCAGACTCAGAAACACAGAGGGGGCAAGAAAATATGTTCTGATTTGGGTAATTTACAGTCTCATTTTCAAAACAGCCAAACTCATTCAGAAAATTATAGCACTGCACATACAAGAGCATAATGTCTTCCCTTATTCTGAGATTCCAGAAGCACAAATAAATTCCTGGTACTGCATTTAAAGCAGCTAAAACCAGGAATGCAGCTACCACCAGCATCCAGGATTTTGGAGCCTGATTTTGGAGCACTGGGCTCAGGCCTCATCCCATCTCACTGAGAAACCAGCAGGGAACCAAAACTCTTGTTCCTACTTAAAGCTGCACTTGACTCAGCAGATAACCTCCCTCTCTCAGCTCAATTTACAAAGCCAAAGCTGCTTTCTTTTCTCTTTCTTTCTTT
>VZRX01020104.1:0-116056 GCA_013398075.1 Notiomystis cincta
AAAAAATGTGCAGATGGGGTAAAGTAGGGGCAGAGCAATGCTGTCTGCGGCATTCCTTTTACACCTGCAGCGCGCCTGGAAAGCTGCGCTTTGTGGTCGACAAAATCCCAGCTCCAAGGGAAAGCCAAACCCTCACGATTACCCTGAGCCAAGGTTCGGAAATAAACGCACAATAGGGATGATGCATTTCCCAGAAAAAAAGCGGGGATAGAGCAATGATTTAGGACAGAGCTGTACAGACCATGGCAGGCCCTTTCCAGCTGAAGTGTCCCTGGGTCCCCGAGGTTTCTGGTTTTCCCAACCCTAACCCTAAGCATAACCCTAACCCTAGGGCGGGAGCCAAAAGCCAAGNAGGTTGAGAACCAAAACCCAAGTGGCGGAGATGTGCATGCAGGAAAAAAATCGTGGATGGAGCAATGTTAGGACAGAACTATTCGGTTCTTGGCATGCCTCTTACGAATGAACTGTACCTGGATATCTGAGTTTTTTGGTTTTCTGAACCCTAACAATAAACATAACCCTAAGCATAACCCTAACCCTGTGCTGAGAACCAAACTGCTACGGCGGTGATGCACTTGACAGAAAAAAATGTGCAGATGGGGTAAAGTAGGGGCAGAGCAATGCTGTCTGCGGCATTCCTTTTACACCTGCAGCGCGCCTGGAAAGCTGCGCTTTGTGGTCGACAAAATCCCAGCTCCAAGGGAAAGCCAAACCCTCACGATTACCCTGAGCCAAGGTTCGGAAATAAACGCACAATAGGGATGATGCATTTCCCAGAAAAAAAGCGGGGATAGAGCAATGATTTAGGACAGAGCTGTACAGACCATGGCAGGCCCTTTCCAGCTGAAGTGTCCCTGGGTCCCCGAGGTTTCTGGTTTTCCCAACCCTAACCCTAAGCATAACCCTAACCCTAGGGCGGGAGCCAAAAGCCAAGGGGCAGAGGTGCCCATCCAGGGGAAATAGCGCGGATGGAGCAATGTTTCATTTCTGTTTTCTCAGGAATACCAAGTGGATTTTGGTCAGCCTGACTGGGGATGTTTTGCTTGCTTTGCCTTCAAACAGGTAGACCTCCAATAAGTTTTTACAGTAAGATATGAAGATCGATTATAATTTTAAATGTATCTTATTCAATTGTTTTAGATTTATTTTGTTTAATTTATGAAATTAAATTAATTTCACTTTAATCCACTCTTCCACTCTATGATTTCGATGTAGTTAGTCAAAAGAATTAATTTTTGTGAAAGAGAGCTTTCCTCCCTCAAAGAAGTGTGAGTGCCAACATCAGTATAAATTTATTCTCATCAGGATTCCATCCTGGTTTACAAAAAATAGTCACAAGTGGGTAAATTTCTTTCCCCACATGTTACTCTAATGATGTTGCCCTCCAAATTGCTAGTTCATGCCAATTTTGAAGCTGCTTTTTTATGCCACTGACAACTATCTAATGCTGAAATAAAAGATACATCTGTGGTGATAAATCTCTACTTTAAAGCTTCCTATGGAACCTTCCACCAAAATCATAAGAGGGAAATGATGTGTGTCTCTTCCCTCCAAAGGTATAGGAGATTTAATTAATTTCCATGAACACAAAAGGAAATGCAAAGTTATGATTTTTGTGTAAAGGAGCTGTTGTAAAACTTTCTCAGCTACATTAGAAATTCCTTCCACCCTCTCCTATTTTTGTTTAGCAAACATTAAACTGTGTGGACTATAAAATTTTGCTCCAGATGCAGCAAAGCAGGACTGAGTAGAGTAAGAAACTGATTAACCAAATGAATGTCTAATGCAGTCCTGATCTAAATATACATAGTATGTGTGTCAAGGGGAAAAAAAAGCAAACCAGAAAGAATATTCTCACAAACAGACCAAGTAAGAAGCAGGAGATCAAACAACGAGGTTGCAGTTCAGCCTCTCCTCATGCAGTACTTTCATTAAGGCAATACTTGTGGAAGCTGCTCAGCAGCTCTCAAGAACTTGTCCTATCTGAGACCACTCAAAAATGCAAATGTCACTGCGTGAGGCTCTGGGTGTTTTTACACTGGAGGTGTAGGTGACAAGAACAGCACTTCTGCAACGGAACAGTTCAGCACCACTTCTGCCTAAGTGTAAGGGTTTACTAAACTACCTACAAGGTACAGAACCAGCAGTGCCTCTGAGAAACAAACCATCTCCAGGCTGCAGAATGCTCCTGTAATTAGCTGTGTTTAACTAAGTATTTGCTGATGTAAGCTCTGCTTACACAAGGCCAAAAAAGCATTATCTGTTTCTAGACCTCTTGAACAGCAGAAATCTCTTCATCACAAATCAAAATAAAGGAAGGCAAACTTTTGAGCACAAGATAAAATATGATTTGCATGTCTCTCTAAATAGGAATTCTAATACTAAATTTTGATGAGTGTTGTATGTTAGCACTTCAATGTGTCACCTGTTGAAAGATAAAAATTGTTTGGAGCACTATCAAACAGGGGGTTCTTGATCAGCCTGTCTATTAAGGTAGTCCTTTCCGTTCCATTTCCATACTACTTTATACCTAACTTTATAGAAAACAATCAAGAAAAAGTCTCATACAAGAACTAGTTCTCATTAACACTGAGCAAGCTGAAACTCACAGAAGATTAAAGGACAATTTTTTACGTATGCAGGCACTCACCTTTCACTTTAAATATCCTTAATAACCCAATCCTATGCAACTGCTCTAAAATTAAACCAGAAATTAGACCACTTGCATTCCCTTTCAACAGTCTCTCACTGGCTTCCACTCTTGGTTTTAGTGAAAGCATAAGCAAAGGCTTCAGGCTAAGGACCCCTCTGTGTATGGGAGGAAGCTTATCTCAGTTTGGAAATAATTTATAATACTGACAAAAGGGATTTTTCAAAGAAGCACTTGGATCTGGAGGATAAGAGGATAAAAGAACATAGTAAGGAAGCTGCAAGCAGAGAGACAACTGGTGTCTTGGTGCCTTCAGCTGAAGTGCAGACTGGGAAGAAAAGCACAAGGATCCAAGGTTTAGAGGAAGGTGCAGTTCACTGCAGCACTGCAAGGGAAGGATGTACCTTGTATTGAAAAGTTTATGCTTTCTTACGTATTTTTCTTATATTAATGAATGTTGTCTTCCAGAGCACTGACATTTCAACATCACCAATTACACAGAGAAGAACTGGGTGAATCAAGACAACTTAAGGAGGATCAGGAAGAATCTTGTCAATTGAGGAAGGAGCACAAACCAATATACCCTGCACATGTAAACCGGAAACCAAAATTTTTTACATCTTCATTATTTTTAATAATTATTCAAATTATTAAATCAAAATATCATATTCAGAACAAGAACCATTTCCAGAAGGTAACAATTGGTTATAAATTTGGTAATCAGAAGAGAAAGGGGTATAAAATATCTCAGTGAAAATTTATTACTGAGAAAGCAATAAAAACCAATGAGCAAAGCTTGTGCCACAGAAAAGGAACAACTCACTAAAAACAAATATCAGATGCATTTTAAAAAACCTTGGCCCTCTTAAGGATAGCACCTTACTTTAAAAGTTTACTTGTTAACTGGTTACTTACAAAAACAGACCTGAAATATGTAGCTCATTTTCCTTATCCTTGCAGTCTGAGAGTCCAAAAAACATCCAAGAATCAAAGTCCTTCTATCTTCCACAATCCCTTTATCTTTTTAATAAAGCCAATTCAACAGAAACAGGTTTACAAAATTACTTGCATTTACAAGTCACAGAAGTTGCTTTGCTTGCAGGATTATAAAATACAGACAGATAAAAAGACAGTGAGAATTTAAGCAAGGCTCATACTCGCTGTAACTGGTTTTCCAACCCCAGCACTAACAATTTACTGAGCTCAACTTGACATGTGGGATATTTTTCCCTGCCCCTTGTTACAAGATTATAGGAGCATTGTATGTCCTTCATTGTGCACTATATTGTTTTGGCCACATCCTACAAGGGAGTAGAGCTGCTTTTGTGATTGACATTGCTCATGTGTGCCAGGATATGGACAAATACATCTCATATTTTTAGTGATGAACTTTAAGAAAAATCAGGGAATGAGCCCACCTTATATAAGCATGAGCTACCTGAGAAGAAATGATATTTTTCAAAATACTCGCCTCCTTTCTGCTTTTCAAAGCTTTGACTAAAGTGAAAAGGTCTCATCTCATTCATTAAGTACCAATGGTTACAATTTTGCTCTCCAACCCCAGAAAAGAAAAATTGGTCCAAAGAAAAAAATGCCTTTATCTTTAGGGGAACTGGTGTTTTCTTTTGGTACCAAAGCAATGTAAAAACCAACAAATATACTTTAGCAGGATGTTTATGGCATATCAAACAATACAGAATCTAAATTACTTCTGAAGAGAGAAAGGGGGTTGATGACAATTTGCTGACTGTATTTGAATCTCATGAATCAATCTCTTTATACACTGAGTAATCAGGAATCAATGGTAGCTGAAAAATGCATTTTGTTTTTCATATTTTCAAATGCAAATTATTTGAGCATGAAGGAAATTCAGTCTAAAGGTCCAAAGCTAATCAAAGCTCATGGGCTGTAGTATGTTCAGCAAGAGGATCTCTTTCATATCTGTACACAACAGTGACTACCACTGCAAATTGAGAAAAGGCATCATAAGAGTTTAAACTAGATATGAAAGCAGTTATCAGCACCTTTGCCAAAAGTTTAATTCCTCTGTAAGTGTGTGCTATAAGGACTAAGTCATTTTGACTACCTAAATGTTTTTAGAAGATGGCAGGTGACATACCTATTCCAAGACTTTAGAAAATGCTAATATCACATCTGCTTAGAACTTCCTGTAATGCAGAAGCAGACTAGGAATTTTAAAGATAACAAAACCTCCACAACTTTATGTCATAATGTACTATATAAAAATGAAGAATTATTTCTTCTTGGGTTATGGGCACATGCCATCAGCACACTGCTGGAAAACTGCCTAACAAGCTGACAACTTCTGAATTACCCTTTTGTGAGCACAGCTCAGGTTATCTATTTATAAAGTCATACCACAGGTGTTGCCTACAGTGGGATATTACAATAAGCAGCAGTTAAAGAGCTTTTCTCATTTTGATGCAACCCAGGTGCTCAGTTGAGCCTTATCATTCTTTCTAGTCAGTGCTCTCAATTAGAAATTTGGAGAGCCTGGCATCTGGCACAGGAAGACAACAGAAATGAACATTACCATTTCCCAGGGGTCATGGATTAAACATGGCTTGCACCTGCTCTGCTTACTGCTGAGCTAGTAAAAGCAAGATTATCACTTTTACCCTTTAATTGGTTAAATTTTACAGCTTAACTATCCACCAAAGTATGGACCACTTTTTAATTTGACCCAAATATAACCTTCATTCCACACAAACCACTAGACATATTTATTTTTCTTAAAGACATGTCTCAAAATGCTGATTCTCTGAACGTAGGTTTTGTCAAGCAAATTAATACAACTCACATTACATTCCTACACATTAAATACTCCTGTCATAGAAGAAAATATTCTGATGCTCTCTGTGCATAAGCAGTAACATCTGTATGTGATATTTGATTTTTCCTCTGCCTAGATTTGCTTATAGTTGTTGGAGATCAGGACAGTTACAAGAGCTTTTCTCCTCACTGGCTGGTCCCACCAGTGGCAAAGGTCTTGGACACACATCCCTGCTGCATTGTGCTTTTCTCCAGCTGGCAAACACGAGCCTGGCAGCCATCTGTTAACATTCTCTGTGCTGATCTAGATTCCCTGCCTGGGCAGACCCACTGCAGAGGAAATACCCACTCTGAGGATTCCTGGTCTCATGTACTATGAGCTTTATCCTGTAGATGAGGTGCTAATGGGAGAGAAAGTGGAGAAGTGTGCTGGTTTGGTTGGGAGAGAGTTAATTTTCATCACAGTAGCTGGTAGGGGGCTGTGTTTTGTATTTGTGCTGGAAACAGTGTTGGTGAGTCAGGGATGTTTTAGTTGTTGCTGAGCAGAGCTCACACAGAGCCAAGGCCTTTTCTGTTCCTTCTGTGTATGAGGGTGCACAAGGAGCTGGGCAGGGACACAGCCAGGACAGCTGAGTCCCACCGACCCAAGGGATATCCCAGACCACGAGGCTTCATGCTCTGTGTTTAAAACTGGGGTAAGAAATAAAGAAAGGGGAGACACAATCAGAATGATGGCATTTGCCTCCCCAAGTCCCTGTTACATGTGATGGAGCTCTGCTTTCCTGGGATGGCTGAATCTGACTGCCCATGGGAAGTGGTGAATTCCTTGTTTTGCTTTGCTTGTGTGTGTGGATTTTCCTTACGTATTAAACTTTCTTTATCTCAACTTATGAGTTTCCTCACTTTTACCATTTCAATTTTCTCCCCATCCCACCAGGCAGGAGTGAGTGTGTGGCTGTGTGGGGCTGAGTTTCCATCTGGAGTTAAACCACAACAAGCAGGAAGGTCTCTAGAACAGCAAGCTGATCACTGCAAGGCAGGAGATCCTGTGGTGCCCCACCATCACCTGCCAAAGGCTCCCACAGACACCTGAAGAGCACCAGTTACAGCCTGAATCCAGGCTCACCTCTGTATGCTCTGGTGCTGTGGCACTTCAATTAATGCACACAGTTCTCCTTACAGAGAAAACTGAGTGAGAAACACACAGGAGCTCTGCCACTGATTGGTTTAGTGTCCAAAGAGCTCACCAAGGGATATTGTTTCCCATATGTGCTCTAACTTCTTTTCTGCTCTGTCATTCCTGTCCTTGTCTGAAATACACTTTGTCCACTGCTGACAAATTCAGTACCTCTCCAGATGGCTCTGGCTATTTTCCTCCCTTAAGCAGAGTTTTGTGCTGCTGTATAGAACTGCATGACATTACAGAATATGAGAGAAAGTATGTTTAGTGCTGCACAATGAAAACACAATACTCAGCCCACTATTAGAGGCAAAAATCTAAATAAGACACAGATGCGAAGGTCATCATTTGGAACACAGCACGTGCATAATAACTTATGGATTTGCTGATCCTGTGTTGAAGGAATCTTGCATTTAATGATTTCTAGGTATATATAGATCATTCATGTAGAGAAAGAATATTCATTGGTTCAGAGGACCAATAAATCAGTTCTTGTACACTGAAAATGGATTGACAGCAAACACTAAACCAGTTATGTTTTATTTTACTGCTACTGCACAAGAAGCAATTAGCATAAGCACTTGTGATAATTACAAATTAAATATGCAATTGGTCATGCATTTTGTGTATGTAATTTTGAGTCTAATTCATCATCTGGCCTGGGAACAGCTATCATATGTTGTTACATTTATTTACAGAGAGAGACTCTTACACTGCTACTGATTGTTTTGTGCAGTGACTTTGGCATAAAGGAGACACAGTCAAACTGATTTGAAGTAGAACAGTCATTCCTGTGTACTCTGTCTACTGCATTATTATTGATATGCTTTTGGGTTTTGCTTCATGGAATTATATTTGGCAGAAGAACTCAGGCTCCTGCCTGATCTTAAAAAAACTAAAAAATTACTGAGGAAGGATGGAATCAAATTCCACAGATAGATTTGCACATGGTAGACATACATGTGTAAGAATGCATACGAAATCCCAATGAAACAATGTCTACATTAGTGCTACAAATTCTGTAAGCCTTTAAGCTGCCAGAAGAATCCCTCATTGATTCTGCCCTTTGTTTCAGTGCTACAGACTTCAGTAGCAGTTCCAGCCATTCACAGAGGGAAGGGTCAGCCCCTGAGAGACTGATCAAATACTGCAGAGATTACAAGAAAGGAAGAAATAGACCCTCTTAAAAAGAACATGGAAGAAAACAGTGCCTTTCAAATGGAACTACAAGGAGCAGAAATCAGAATCTGTGGCTATGTTTAGAAGCACAATATGATCCTATTTATGCAAAGGCCTCAACCCAAATAAGTTGAGGAAACTCCCATTCTCAAAACTAGGGAAAGAAAATGTAACTTGCATACACTTAAGACTCCTTTCAGACTTGCTCATCTTTCATTATACAGTTTTGTAGATAATTAGTTCCTAACTGAGAAATTAAAGATGAAGCACACTAAGAGTGAAATAAACACAGTATGGGAATGAGATGTGAACCTAAGGAAAATTTCATATCACATTTCCTGAAAGTGAGCTTCTGTCAGAAAGATGATCATGACTGCATTAACAAGCCCCCTAGTTATTCCCAGCAACATGACTTTCAACAGCCTTTGATACACATAATGACAGCTTTGCAGTTTTAAAGCTTAATTTGGGGTGAATAGAATTCTTCCTTGATTTTTCTCTCCACAGACTGATGCAATTAATTCTCCTGACACTGCTGCTTATAAAACCAGGTAGGTCAAGTTAAAGCAGTTAATAACAAATACGTATGGACCATGAGGCTTTTTCCCCCCTGCCTGCAGTATCCTGTGCATAATTTTACATAGAATCAATTGACTCTTGTTAAAAATACTACATGGTTCATGTAATAAGGGGTAGGAAGTCTTGATTTTACATAAATATACATTAACAGCCTCAAGAAGAAAATTGCTGCAAGTCAGAACTTTATGTAGCTCTCAGAAATGCAAACTGGATCTAGGTCAAAACTGAAGCTTTAAATAAATACCATAAATAAATTGAAGCCTAGACTGTCTAGCTCTGTAAACAGGAAAGATTATTCTGTATTTTCAGTGACATGTAGTTCACATTACAATACAGTTTTGAACAAAGAAGTGTGTGATCACTCATAAAACATTTTCCCTAAATGCTAATGAATCTATGGTGAACTAAAAAACAGACTAAGATGCTGGGACCTGCCCATCTGCTCAACCTGCAAGCAATCACCCCCTGGAAACTCACATTGTGCATTTTCAGGTTACAGAATGAGACGTGAGGTATTGAATAAGGCTTCTCTATCCCACAAGCCAAATAATTCTTTGCACTTTGATTCCGCACTCAGAACTTCAACCCACTGCTGACTCATGTGCATCTTACAGGGTGACAACCCTGATTTGGTAATACTGCCTGGCAGTCAGAAGGAGAGTTTCCATTGCAAAGTTTATTTTATCAAAAAACCAGTGTGAATATAATGCTTTGAAAAGACCTGGATTGATGCTGCAGACTACAAAAAGCTGAGCTAGTCATTGCCTTGACTGTAAATGCACCAAACCAACATGTTTTTCTAAACCAATCAGTCATCCTGAATTGGACCTGGGACATATATTGGCAGTTAGGTACTATTAAAATACTGCTGGTATTAATTACAGTATCATTAATACTGTGATATCCTTGCCATCTCTATTAGGCTGTCACACATACAGCTCCACGTGCAAAACTCCCCCTAAGCTGGAGATGAAAGATGGCATTCAGAAACAGAGCACACATTTGCCCAATTTTTTTCATCAGTGTTTAATTATGGTACTGTTTGCAGGGACTCTGCCTAAGAACTGAAAATCGTGGGCAAAATCCTATCTACCCAATGGGGCTTCCAGCCTGAGCAGCATTACACAGACTGCACAGAATTACTGCATGGAATTACTGCTATGAATCACACAAGCTGGACTGTTTCACCAGTTCTAGGTGAGACTCCTGTTCACTCTCCATCCTAAAACTGTAGACACAAGATCAAGTGTTTATTTTAGCAGCCACTTCCCACATACAATTCTTCCCTCAGGTGAAACAACCTCCTGTCTCAGCCACTTTTCAGCACAGGCAAGCAAAAAGAACTCTTAGAGATGCAGGTGCCTGGCCAAGACAAGAAATTTCAGAGAGTTTCCTGGTATTCTGGTGTAGGGAGAAGGCCTTACACTTTGTTACAAGTAGGCCAAAAATTCTTTGCTCACCATTCTATCTTTTTAGAAACTACTGCACTGGTGGTATGAATTTAAACCATATTGTCTTTTTGCAGTAATCAATCCCCAAACTCCTCAAAAGATGTGCCTCTGACCAAATATCTCTTCAAAAAATATTCTGAGCATCAAACAGCCCACAGAAATAGCAGTGGGACATTTCAATACTGAAATTGCTGTTCCTATCCTCTCTACTGAGAAATGACCTCCTAATACACTCTGAGAACTACTAATTAAGACCTACTAAAACATTTTGCCAGGTAAATGCCAATCCTTTCTGTAACACACTACAATGGAAAGCCATGAGAACAGCAATAAGGAAACAGTCAAAAAGTGTTACCGGATACCAGGAGAGCTATTGTATCTGAATTAATAATGTTGCAGTTAAAGAACTGCTCTTGCTACACAGAGAAATGCAGAAGTTCTGACTAGAGCTGCTAAACTGTAAACACTGTGGAACGAACTGCTGGCACTTTGAAGAGAACTGAGGCTATTTTGGATCTGGTGGAATGGTTTGAAGAAGAATCAAACTTATTACTCTTTCTCCAATTCACTGAACCTTTTGCTGCTGTCCTCCTGTCTAATTTAATTTTACATCTCTGATGCATTGCAGCCAGTGGTAATGGGTGAAAGGGAGAGCATTCCTTGAGCTGCCCAGCCTAAGTCTCATCCTCATGTAGGAGACAAGAACCGTTCTTCAGACTTGCTGCTATGCTTTGCCTTCAGGCTCCAGCCACAATGTGTGCTGCCCTTAGCTATTATCTAATCTAGAAATGCACAGTATTTACTTTCTGAAAACAGTTCCTCCTGAGCCTATGATGGCAATTCTTTATTGTGCAAACATTTGGAAAATGCTTTGCATCATCCAGCTCTGTCTGCAGGCACTCCCAGCCTCAGCAACTGGGTGTGTGCAGCCACGAGTGACTGGGGCCAAAAGAACTCCAGCAATGTCGTTTCTCAACAAGTCCTTTATTTTTTGTTTGGCTTTGCAGTCAGTCCCAAGGAGCAAATCTCTGGTGGATTCAGGGGACCAGATATGCAGGAACATATTTCTCCCCTGGCTGTGCTGAAATTTGTAACTTCAGTGAATGGCTTTGTGATGTGGCTAAAATAATTTCTCTGAAGAACAAGTAAGACATGCAGATTAGCTCAAGTAGATCTCTCCACAGGAAGTGCTCTGACTATTCTCACTGGCTGTGAATGCCAGAAAAATACTGGAAATATGACATCCACAGGGAAAAAAATCAATAAGCACAAAATCAGTGTTTCTGTACTCTTTCTTCATATTAATACTTCTCTATGACAATCCTGAGGGGGTAGTTAGGGCTTGAGGACCTGTGGAGTCAGGGTGTTCACATAGGGAGCTAAGCTATCAAATGTCTATTTTCAGGTCATCTTTGATTGTGAAAAGTGTTTGGTTACCAGCTGGGCACTGGCAGGGCACAGCCTCCCCCTGGGCCTCACATAGGACATGCCCTGTCTCCCTTGAAAGTTGTCTTGCACAGACAGAATGGCAATGTCAGAGGCAAGGTGAGATATCAGAAGCTCATCAGCAACTCTGCTGGAGCATGGAGAGGTCTTCTGCATTTCTGCTGAGAACAGAATATTCCTACTAGTGCAGTATGTAGGGAGTTTGTTAGGGAAGACACAAATGAGAGGAGAGGGAGGGTGTCACTGAATATTGAGGAAATGGCTGAGTGTAAAGAAATCTGTGATCGCACTGACCAAACAAATTTTGTTTGAGTGGAAACTACTTGGACTAGAGATGACAAAAACTGCCCCAGCAGGGTAGTGCTGAGGATCTTTTACAGCATCCTTCCTCTATTCAAACTTGAATATAAATTATAAGGGATGTAAAATTACAGGAAAGTAATAACTGCAAATGCTTGTTTAAGAAAGACTTTAACTTCCCAGACCTAAAGCAGAAAATTAATGCCACCAGTGATGGCAGAGCTCCATCAAAGACACAGGGGTGGTATAAGGTGGTTTTCTTAAATAATAAATCAGCTAACAAGCGATGGTGTTTCTTGAGAATAAGCAATGATCCTTTGCTTTGACATTAGGCTAATAACAGATGGGAATGACATATAAAGGAAGCAGTAGTATAACAGAAATTAAAAGTCTTAGGAGAAACAAAGTATATTTCCTCCTGCAAAAAGCTATGGAGGAATACATGCAATCTCCTCCCTAGCATACTGAAATAACTGGTATATGAATTTACAAGTAAAAGCAGCCAGTGTTTAATGAATTTCAATGAAAGCTTGCCTAGGACTTCAGCAGAGCAAATACGATGTTTGTATTCTGAAATGCATTTTTAGAAAGTGTACATATTCTAAAATGTATTTTAAAAATTCATTACAATGCCAAGTCTTGGAACAAATTAGTTGTAGGGAGGCAAATAGAATGTGAGAAAACATACAGGGTTTACCAGAGCAGAGGATATCAGACTGAGCTGGTGTATCTTGAGTAAGATAATTATCTCTCCAGAATGAAATAATGGAGTGAACTCAGTCTATTGAAGTTCAAACAGATCATTTGATACAGTGCTCTGTAGGAAATCATTACTGAAAGTGGAGGTGATAGGAATTAATATAAAAACAATGTGAAGAAGGAGAAACAGGTTATAATAAAGGAGGTGGTACAAGAATGGAGCAAATTACCCGATGGTGTTCCTCAGGGATCACTCTTTGGAGCAATACCACATAATCTACATTTCCATGAATTAGGAGCATAATCAGGCCCAGCCTCAAAAATTGTGCATGTGATAAAAAGCTGGAAGGTATTGCCAGTCCTGAGGAGGACCAGATCACCACACTGGAATTAGATGACCTTCTTGCCTGCAGTGATAGAAATTTAATAATGTGAACTGCAAAGTCATGTTCTTGGGATTCATCAGCTGGAAGCAACAGAGAAGGAAAAAGATCTGAGTGTTCTGATAGACTGACAGTGTGCCAAATCTGCCAGTACAACACAGCTGTGGAAACAGATAATGTAGTGTTCAGATGGGTTAGGTGAGATTTTTAGCAGAGAAGGAAATATTGGCACTTTTAGACAAGGCACTGATAAGATTTTGTGTGAAATATTTATACAGTTCCTGTCAACAGTGTTGAAAAAGATTAGCTTAAACTGGAATCAGTGCAGACTGGCTATTAGAGTAATTACAGAATTAGCAGTCTAAGGGAGAGATAAAAAGAACATGACTTCTTCAGTGTGACAGTGGAGGAACAATATGCAAGTCCTTTATAAATAGATCTATGCAAGTCCCTTATAAATAGATCTTAAGATAAATAGAGTGGGAAAAGAACTAAGTTAAAGGTTAACGTGACTGTGAGATGAAATTTTATGATCTGATCAACAGCATGTTTAGACTGAAAACTATAGAAAACACTTCTAGCTATTGAAGGAGATCACATGGTCTTTCAAAGGCAGCAGTAAGGGCAGAAAACCTAAACAATCTTAATAGGGAACTTGATATTCCCATGGAAGAGTTGCATAGCTAAGAAAATGAGTCTGTGGGCAATCAATGTTTGGGATATTCCAAAAGAGGCCTGAAACAAGACTAGAACTCTCTTGTTCTGTATTTCTTGTGTGTGGATCCCATGCTTCACAGAGTTTTCTGATTGCCAAAGCCTTCCACCAGCACGGGACCAGCAGGCTCCTGCCAGCACATCCTCATTGCTGCACAAATTAGTTTCTAAGGTTTTTTCACATTTCTCTGAAACACTGGGCCTTTGCCAGATGTTCAAATTCACCTCCAAAATATTAAATCTGCCTGGGAAGTGCAGAGTCACATAGCCAAATATGTATTTCTCCTCCCAGGCAGCTGGGATTTGTACCTGGGTGCACTGATGTGTAGAAGGATGTGTGTAGGTGTGTAGGTGGACCAGTTCCTCCTCTCCAGTCCCTTTCTGCAGCACTGGAGCACTTGATAGTGCACTGTGGCTCTCCCTTTTCAAACCTAATGCACTCTGTTCCATTGCCCAAACTAATCACTGGATGACATTTTATTCTCTATTGTCTTATGGCTGAATTTTCATTCCTTACATGCCTGTTTTTTCCATTCTTGCTTATATTGGTTTAAATCTGGAGTAACCATCCTGTAGGCTGGCCCTTGCTAATAGAAATTAAACATGGGTTACAAAGAACTGGAAAAACTTGGATTGCTTATTATGTTATTCTCAAATACCCTTTATCTCCTAAGACTTCTGTTCAGTATCAGCTGCTCAGTCCCCATTCTCTGAGTTATTGATTCTGCTCTTTTATCACAGTATGGAATGTGATAAAGAAGTCCTGCTGTGACACTGTGGAAGTTCAAGGACACCTCTTCTGCACCTGCCAAGGGTGATTCTCTGAAATGCTGCAGGGTGGCTGAATGTCTGTATTATTCTTTTCTCTACAGTTAGCATCTTCCCCACCCTATGTTATGAGGAAAGAAAGCCAGAGTAGTTACATAACATGTTCTCAACAGGAAGCCAAATAATTGGTAATGTTGTGTTTATTTTACGTGTTTCCATGTCAAACTGAAAAAAAAGCCTCTTATCTCACTGTGAACTACCTGGCCAAATGTAATTCTTTCTTTTATGTCTGAGAAATACCTCCACCGTCTCAAACATTTGTGGAAACAGTATTAGTAACAGTAACAACAACACGTGTGCCGTGGTTTGATCTTACTCTGTTATGTTGCTTTTCAGTTCTTTCCCAACTATATCATTATCTGACTCTGAAGCTCTCACACAACCCACTTGGGTTTTCCACCACATGGAATCTTTTCTTATTTTTCTGGAGATGTGAACATGAAATTGGTATGAATGATTCTGATTTAATAAAAAAATACTGCGTAACTTGTAGTCTCTCAGGATAAGGTGATTTTTTTTCTCTTAAAATAAACATAATTCCAATAGGCCTGCCTTTGCACTTAGACACTCCTGTGTCCCAGGGGATATGGGGCACTGCAGGATATTTTAAATCCCAAAGAACCGCTTTGTTTGAAATTGGGTTCTTCATTCATTTGAGGATCCAGTGTCTGTCTGCATAATAGAAGGTGCCTACATAAGGTTTAGCACGGGTGATATGATTCAGGTAGTGATGCCAATGGGAGCTTTCCACAGATTGATGAGACAACCAAGGCTATAGGGAAAGATCTTTCTGGAAAACTGAACCTCCACTGCATAGCAATGCACTAGGAAAGACGGCAGTGGGATGAAGGATCACGTAAAGACACCCTGGCATGATGGAAGGGTCTGGGTTATATCAGAGCAGCTCTGTGCTCACCTGAGGGAACCAGAGAAGTCACAGACAGAGGTGACACAAAACAGCAGAGCAGCTGGAAGGAGCAGCCCTCGAAGCTTCTTTGACCTTGCTGCTGATATTTTGTCCCTCGGTTTTTGCACCACAGAGCAGAATTTTGTGTCCTATCAACAAATCCTCATATCCATCCTCCTGGCTAACTCAGCTGTGTAAGAGAAGCAGCTTTTTTCATAAAATATGATTTACAAATCTTTTTAGAGGCTCGATTTTTTTTTACCTGCTTACGACCTCAGCTTGTCTGTGCCGCTCGCACGCAGAGCCCGGCGGCTGCCGAGAGCTGTGCGGGAAGGCAGAGCTCAGCACCTGCTCCCGCCGCCTGATCCTGCTGCTTCCCGGCCCCGAGGGACGAGCCGGCCACCCTCCCTTCCCAAAAACCCCGCGCCCGTGGCCGCAGCACGGCTGACACGAGGTGGCGCTCAGCGGCCTCCCTGCGCCGGCAGCGGGGCATTCCCGCAGCGGGAACTGTGCGGGATGTGGGGCTGGGCATTCCCAACAGCGGGATGTGGGGCTGGGCGTTCTCAGGATCGGGATGTGGGGCTGGGCGTTCTCAGGATCGGGATGTGGGGCTGGGCGTTCTCAGGATCGGGATGTGGGGCTGGGCGTTCTCAGGATCGGGATGTGGGGCTGGGCGTTCTCAGGATCGGGATGTGGGGCTGGGCGTTCTCAGGATCGGGATGTGGGGCTGGGCGTTCTCAGGATCGGGATGTGGGGCTGGGCGTTCTCAGGATCGGGATGTGGGGCTGGGCATTCCCAGGATCGGGATGCGGGCTGGGCATTCCCAACAGCGGGATGTGGGGCTGGGCGTTCTGAAGGGATGCAGAGCTAGGCTGGGGACAGACCAGAGGCTGGGAGCCAAGCTGGGCAAGGACTGCACACTCTTAGTCCTTGAGCAAGCCTACATCAATGCAAATCCTCCACATCTAAAGGCTTTAGATTTTAAAAAGTCTTATGCAGTGCAACAAACATATTAAGGAAGCATAGTAATAGAAAGAAAATTGGGGGAGCCAAGAGACATCTTTAAGACACTGATGTCAATCCTGCCAGAGCTTGTAATTCAGTGTTTGCAGGTTACCAGTCTCGTCCTGTTCTTCCTGCCAGGCTCAGGCAACAGCAGCAGAAAAGAAGAAAGGTGACATCACCTCCGACATGTGGTACACAACAAGAACTTGTTCACCTTTTCACTCTCATTATTTTTCTGTCTTTTGGTCATTCCCTGCTCCCTGTCTATTTATTTCTCTTCAGTCGCCATTCTGTGCTTTGGCTGTATTGTCTCTCAAAGCACAAAGGAAGAGGACTCAACAAGCCAAGACCTGTCTGACAAGTCCAACACTTTCATCTCCCCCTCTTTGCCACCATGGCTGCAGCAGAGCCCCACTGCAGAGAGCAATTCATGGGTCACCTGTCCTTCCCTGCAGCCTGAAAACCAGCCTTTGTTTGAAGAAGACTGATCACAGTGAAACATCCACCCAAAACAGTTCTTCATTATGATCACTCCCTCTGTTGCTTCTCTTTGTCCTGTACAAGCAGGTCAGGCCATGCATGCTTCAGTCACATAATCATGTCCACATGCATCACACACAACACGTGCTACCTGTGCTGGTACCAGCTGGGCGAGATGAGGTATCTGTATTTATTTATATTGTACTTCATGCTGGAACAGGTGGTCTCCCTGATTTCTTGGCATCACCAGCATGTGTGAGGCCCATTCTTTCATGCACTGACGTTTATGGCTGCTATAGTTGTATGACTTATCCCTGGGTAATGCCAACTAAATCAAAATTATGTTTATGCATAAGAACTGCTTTATTTTTTAGGCACCCAGCTTTAGTGCAGGCAGTTAAAAAATGCTTTCCCATCTTTTTCTTCTTAATACCTTGTCAAAATTTGATTAGTGCATTATCCCTTCTATTCTAGCAGGACCAGCCTATAAGCAACAGAATTCAGCCTTCTTTTCCATCCTATTCTAATGACATTTCCTCTTAGGCAAATCTTGCCTGCTCCAAGAAAAATAATCTAATTTGCAAGGACTGACTGTAAGGTAGGTGCAGAATTCAATGAGTTTGCACACAGTTTGCACAGATAAGTTCCATGGTTGCTGACTGTTGCATACCAAGAATATGTCATAGAGTGCAAGGTGCATATTTGGGATTAATAGAAGTCCACTGCCACTGCTCTACATCACCCTCCAAGAGCACCACAGCAGCACCAAAGCCATTACAAAGCCTTGGGTGGGACTGTGCCCCTCAGCCCTGGTGACAACTTTTAATCACTGCTGAATACCTCAACTGAGCTGGAGGAGACTGTTTATCCTTCTGCTTTGGTTTCAGTTAGAACAATTTGCCCAGCTTGATCCTTCTACTGCTGCATCAATGGTTTCCAACATACAGCACTCCTTGGACCATTGTAAGAGCAGAACACTCCACAGCTGACTGCTCCAAGAGCACAGTCTAAGTTACTCCTCATCCAAAAGTAAAATACTCTGCTCAGTTCCCACCCTGCTGCTTCGGTCACTTGGGAACAAATCATGAACCTTTAAACACCATTCAGAGATCACAGAGATGAACTCCCACATTCATGATGACTTACCATCTTTTCAGTTGTCCTTTTGTCAATCCCAACAATCCAAGTGATTAATAAATCCCAGCAGTTTCACAAAGGCCTGCTGAACACTCAAAGGTCGGTGCTGTCTCTCACAGTAGGGAAAGATGTGCTTGCTTTGCCATTGCTAGTTCAGCTTTGGGAGGTCTGTAAGCCAGCCATAAACAGCTACTACTAATTGCAACTAGGCTCCAGACCTTCACCTACCAAAGTAAGATAAATCTGCAATGTGTTTGTATGTTTTTGTCTTATTTAAATGAGTCACACTGTAAAAAACCTAAGTGCAGGGCTGCTGACTGGCTGATTAGCAACGGCCCAAATCTCCATGATCTCTACCCACATTTTTACACTGGCTTAGTCTGTAACATTACTTAAAACATTCCCCACTCCTGACACTAATCTGACTTATTTACATACTTATTCTTGCACTGCTTCAAATCCTACTACAAGATCTACCTCTCAGACATTGGATGTGGATTTGGAAAAAACAATATAAAACCAGAACAAAATAGGAGATTCATTCTAGAATTGAACCTCTCCCTCCTTCTTTCACACAAATATTATTATTCTATGCCACATAAAATTAGCTGTTGTAGAGCTGTGTAAAAACAGAAGGCTTTGTATTTTTTACTTTTCTAAAAAAAGGCAAAACAGAGAAATTGTTTTTTGATTACTCACTATCTGTTGCTGGAGGGTTGTTTCAAAGGTAATTTATTAAAAAATGTAATTCCCTTTAAACACCACAGGCTTTCTTTCCTGAGTGTTTCCTGTTACATTTTTCACAGAAAATCATATATCAGGTTTTCCTGGTGAAATGTGCTTAAAGAACAAAATCATTACCATAAGTGGGATTTTTTAAAATAATTGTTGAGCCTGTAACAACTAATGTATTTGATTAGCAGCAGAAAAGCAATGACTGGCCCTTCCCTAAAAAGGCAGCACCTCGTGCCATCTCCTAGACAGGATGTTGGGTTTTGCAGCCAGGCCACCCCAGGCAGTCACACACTGAAGTTCCAGTGATGAGGACCTGGCGTGCAGGGTTTGTGACAAGAAGGTAGCAGAGTTCAGACCTAACCCTGGCTCGAGCCCTGGCTCCAGCAGGGATTTGTGAGGGGGAATACTGGGCTTTAGCCCCATCCAAGAAGCACCTTCCCCCCAGCCTTGCCCACAGTCGCTGTGGTCCCCCTGCCGGGGTCACGCCAGTGCACGGTGAGGGAGGATGGAGGGTTAATGAAGCCCAGAGTCAGCATGTCACTGCTGGGATCTGGTGTCTGCACTGAAGAATGAGTCATTTTAAAAGAATGTAGGTATCAAAATGCAGGCAGTTCTCCAGCTACATGCACATTAGACTATCTGGTTCTTGCTGATACAAATTTTCACACACTAGGGGGGAAAAGTGCTGGTTTCATGCATCACTTTGCACTGGATTGTGTCCAGTTGCTTTACTTATCATTATGAAACTGAACCCAGGGCAATTCAACACCCAAGACAAAATTAGAAATACATAAACATATTTGCACTGTTTCCTTGCTCTCCATAACAATATTTGTTTCGCTCCCCAACCCAAGATGAACTGGACAGAACAAAATGAAGTACAGAAAAAATCCCCATAATTTTATTTTTCTGATTTGCCATTTATTATTGGCTTGCATAGCAGATCAGATGGGACTATTTCTTTTTAAAATAAAATAACCATCTTGATAGCTGGGAAAATTCATACATGGACCAGATCTACCATAAGGCAGCCCTTAATCAGGCAAAAGCTGAAACTTTGTCAATATAGGGATAAGCAAAATCTCATGACCAGTGTAACTCAACTTCTGTTTTTACCAAACTGAAGAACTTGCAGAAATGCTAAACCAAAGCAAAGCAAACCAAAAACACCCTGACAACAAAAACAACTGGCCTGTATTTCAGTACAATTTTTCATCTCCAGAAATCATTAATAGCAACTGTGGAGTTCACACAAACCATTCAGCCATTAAAGAAATCAGCCAAGTTTTGCTTACAAGGAAACAGCATCTCAAGTGATTTATAGGAACCCTTTGTGATTACACTGAGTAGGATCTCATTGCCAGAATCATCTGTCTTGTAATGAAGCAGTTTGTAGCACAAGAATCTCTTCAACATACACTGAAACAATACCAACGATTTTCCCTTTCGGCTTTGATCCCTTTCTTTCACCCTTTTTTAAGGACAAAGCTATCACTTAAATGCCTGTGGCAAACTGCACAGGGAAGTACTGACACAAGGCACACAGTAAATATCAACAGTCCAGGGCCACAGGGAGGCTCAACATCAACATCAGAATTAGAATTCAGATAGTCCATCTGGGGTTTTGCATTTCTCTCTCCGATAAGCATGAATTATTTACATACAAAGACAGGGGTTCCCTGGAGGCAGAACTAGAAATGTACAGGAGTGGGGTCCAGTCCTGGGCTTGCTCTTGATCCCTACCAGGGTAGGTCCTTGCTCCTAAACTCAGCCATGTGAACTATTCAGCCAAATACCTGCTGCCATTCCTGGGCATCCTGCAACCATTGCTGCCCAGACAGTGTCTGTTTCCTCCTTCCACTGACAATTACCATCTTTCTTTGACCTTTTGACTGGGAAGTAAATTTAAGAATATGGCCGATATTTTGAGGAATATGGATGATAATAACCACATCTCCTAAACAGAAACTTCCATGTGTTTTGACAATGGTCACAAAGTATGCTAAAATGGCTTTAATCGTGATGAGGTACAGGATGAAAAACTTACAGATCTTTGTAAAAAAAAAGGACACTGTTTAATTTTCTTTAATTTTCAATTAAATTAGTAGAGAAACAAAGAAAGATTCAGTTCATACTAATGACCCACAGCTTCTGTAGCTATCAGATCCACCTTGTTAAGCAGTTTCCCAATGTTAATTATAACATGATTTTAATGGGAAACGTCTTATTGTGGTCCAGATCATGCTGGCACTCAAGTCAATGAGAATTTTGCCATTGACTTCAATGGAAACAGGAAGTCTCATAGAGTTGGCATTTATAAATATCAGATGTTTGTCCCTATAATTTATAAATGATGGTGTTGTTTGCAAGATTAAATCTTACTCCAGTCCCAGTCTAAATCCATGGAATTTCCCTCTTTTGGACCCAGGAACACTGTGTTGTCTGTGTATTGTATTTACTCCTGTCAGGGAAAGTTAATTTCATTCTGCAGTCTGTTCTCCAGCCAGCAGAGGAATGACAGCAGCAGCCTCTGAAAGAGCAGCATCCAGCCCTCATCAGCCACAGGGACTGTCACAGTGCTGTGTGAAGAGAAGGACACAGGGACATGGCTGGGCCCAGACAGACTGGGGGGGTTCCCAGAGTGAGATGTGCTGAGATTTCAACTTGATTCATCTGCCCAGAAAATCTCCTTCTGGTCAGAGAGACTCCTCAATGCAGAATAAAAGCACCAGTGCAATTCTCTGAGCATCCTCTTCTTATAAATACAAAAATCATAAAGCAAAGTCTGACATATCGCACACATACAGAGCCTGGTTTTCTGTGAACAGGGAAAAAATTATTTTTCTTTGCTTTTCATTCTTAGAAAACCTTTGAGTTTCTCAGCATTGGGATTGTGGCCTTTTAACTTTTTATTTTTATTTAAATCCTCCCAGCTGAAAAACTCACAGAGAAACAATCTTTTGTATTTGGAAGGTTTTATAGGAATGAAAAGCAAAGGAAAATAATATAAATAGGAGCACATAATAAATTTCAGTGTTGTCATACTTAGTGGTGCAATAAAAACCCTATTATATAGGCACTTTACCCTAATCAAAACACACTGAGAGATTGATTCCACAATCTGTATTCATTAAATTCCCACTCACTCCTTACCAGAGCTTTATTTAGAAATTTGCCAAGACTCCTGTTTCCTGCAACTTCACAGCAGTAGAATTTACAATCCAATTCACCACTAAGCAAACATTGCCTACAGAAATGTCAGATAATACAAACTGTTTCAGAAAGATCTGGAAAGTTCTCCGTGCTCCCCAGAAGAGAAATAGGCATTACCATCAGGGAAAGATTCTTGTCACACATGATTCAAAGAAATGGACTTTATAATATTAATTGCAAATATTTAGAAGACAATACAATACAGCCAGTACATTTGTTTGGGGAGAGAATCTAATTTTCAGTGTTAAGAAGAGTCACTTTGCCCAGGTTATTCACTGTACCAGGAGTTCTACTATGATATTTACAGACAGATTTTTAAAACTCAGCATTTGGTCTGCAGCTCCCTCAAAAACCTAACTCTAGAAGTCTAATGTTATCAGCTGTGAGATAAAGGCAGAAATAGCTCTGTGCACAGATGTGCTCCAGGCAACATCAGAAAATATGTCCCTTCTCCCAAGCTTGTCAAGACTGCACATTTTCCCTTGCATAAAAAGGAAATCCGAGGCTGCATTTTTAGCAGCGCTATGGAGAAAAGACATGAAGTCCTTGAGAGTTAAAAAATGGTTGCATTTTAAAATCCTATCTTCCATGTATTTACCTCAAAAACATACCTCTTTCCCTAAACAGGCACAATCTGATAAAATTTGAAACCAGTGCGTGGGATGTGATCAACAGGAGAAGCTGGAGAGAATTTGGATTCTGGTGGCTCTTTTGGGTACAGAGGCAGAGTGTATTCCCCAAACACAGAACTCAGGGTTTTTGTTAAATATAGCCCTAAACTCTCACTGTGCTTGAAAATATGTGTCAGCTTTATCTGCATTGACCAGTCTGTAATTTTACACCCTGTCAGGGATCTGAAAAAAACAGTCTTAACACAAACTAGGCTGAGAGCCTGTGCTTTTAGAAAACTCTGGGGCTGGAGTGAAATTCGTGGTCTTTTTCAATTTTGTACTGTTGCTTTTGCACCAAGATCACACCACGAGGCTCGTGAGCAGCAGCACAAGCACAAGTTCTTGCTGCAGGATTATTCAGCCTTGCTCAGTTATGAGCACAGTGGGAGGAACATACATGAACCTCAGAAATGAGAATTTAGAGAAAAAGGGTCTTAGAAAGATATTTACTTCATGATTTTGATGGAGAGACTTTCCCACCAACAAGAAGGAACTATTAAGCTTCTTTTGTTTTCTACTGAACTGTTATTAATGAATTGCACTACTAGCAGCAAAAATAAAGAATATTCAATACATCATCCTTTAATTCTGGGTTTTTAATGCCAAAACCATTTAAACTAAATGTTCTGCTATATTCAGGTAAACAAGTCTCTTATTCACTAAGTCTGCATGGTTCTCTTAAGAATGGTGCTAAAACCATGATGGGGATTTTGGGTCAGCTGAGACACAGGATATCTGATCTAGCAGATCCTAACTGGAATTTCCTTAGTAGCTGAAACAGTAGAGGACAAGCTGAATTATCAGATTCATCACACAACTTAAAATGGTCTAAATTAAGTGGTGGTGTTAAACACACTGATTTTCCTTTGCTAGGCTGGAGTGAATGGAAACAAAGATAATTTTGAGAAGTATTGTCTGAGTCAAATTAATTTGATTCTAAGTGGAGTTAACAATAGTTTTTTTATGTCAAGCCTTTTTCATCTGAATGCCTTTCAAAATAACCAGGAAAGGGACTACAGAGAAATCTCATGTTTGTTGCTTTAATTGTAAACATTTCTCATCTATAATTCTATGGTTTTTTAATCTCTTCCATCTGCTCCGCATGTGTTCAGCATTCCCTGGACACAAACAGACAGTTTAGTAACTATATTAGCTCAATTCTGTATTTCTTACATCAAGCCCATGTCATGCCAAGCAAGCAGGTTGGGATACTCAGTACTCCTGCTGCTTATGGCAGGGTTGTAAATCTGCTGTAGGAACTGGCCCACAGGCACTGCTTGCACTCGAGACAACGTCAGATCTCCTCAGGGGAACAAATGGCTGCTCTATTCCAGTGCAGCTTACCCAGATTATTTTAAATAAACCAGAAAAATCTCAAGCTCTGCCCAATCACGAGACAGTGTCTCCAAGCAGGTTTTGCTCTCTTGGGAAAGCTGAATTTCAGGCTGTTTTCCTCCCCAGAGGCACAGCTGAGCGGGCTGTGCAGCACTGGCTCTGCACTGCCCAGGGACAGCTGTGACCTTCCTGAGCCATGGGCTGGAACTGCGCTTACTGGAGAACCTGAGATAACAAGAGCCAAAGCACCACGGCCTCATTCCCAAGTCCTTACTCTCAAATCTGCCTTCCTGGCAATATCCCTACACAGGGGATACCCCACAGCCTGCAGCCTTCAGGAGGTTTATGGATGTTTCTATTGTGGAAAGGTTGTTACAGCATTTTAACCTCTAAGGATTGCACCTTTATTTTCCATTTCACTAATTGTGTTTGTTTCTCTAAGAGCAGTCTTGCTATTTTTGCCATTGTTGTTGTTTATGCAGTTTTCCTTGGAAAACTCTAGAGGGTTGCTAAAGAACTGGCAGAATTAGGACACCAAGATACAAGTGCTGCCTGATTATCAGATCGTGTTTTTCATACTTCTAGTTTTAAAACTGGGTGAAATCCAATTCTACTCACTCAAAGGAAATCCTCCTCTTGGAAGATGACCTGCTGGCCATATCAGCAGAAGATAAGTTTCCATGTTTTCCTTTTGTTAATAACACTGAGCTGTCGATATACTCAGGGTCTGAATAGAAATGTATTCTGCAAATAAAGGTGATTATAGAAGATGTTCAAGCAAGTGCCCCAGAGCAGTGGGCCACACTGTGTAGTGAGTCACTGTCCCTCAGATCCAGCAGAGTCACTGCCCAGAAACCTCCCAGGACTGGCTCCATCAAAATGGAACAAATTGACAAAGACCAGGCTGATCATTTCAGTTGCTTGCATCCATAAAGGCACTGACATAACTACTTATAGAGACTTTAATTTAAGAGTGGTGACCCTATGCATCAGCTTCAACAAGGCTTAGAACAACTTCCAAACCTTATTCAGTGGATGTTTCTCTATCTGTTTTGTAATAACTACATATTTTAGATGTAATATTAGAAAAATCTGCTTGTTAGCCAAATATTCATGAATGTTAAACCATGCCTAACTTTGTACTTTTTCTCCAAAGCATGACTTGAATTCCTCTACTAGTTCTAATACTGCATACTCTTTAATTCCTATGCCAAAAAAAATCCATCATTCATAACCAGAAGCATTCATAATTTAAAAGACTGTCTCTGCTGTTGATGGCACCATCAATTACAGGGTTAGGTGATGGGGAAGATCTGCACTGATTAACATGCATTTTTCAACATCACTGTTCAGTAAGGTTTTATATAGCTGCAACTTTCAGGAAGTAGCCAGGATCTGGTATTCTGAAATTAACTTGCCATGGTATTCTGAGATAACAGCTTTGGAGCATTTCTTAGTAAAGGCTTCATATTTCGTTTAATAATCAAATTCCAGTAACATCGCATTGGCCACAGAAGTAATTAACTTTCCAGAAAAAATTCTATGTGACAAATTTTGCCCAGAACTACAGCTTGTACAGCCCAGCTCAACATAGTGTAGGACACAGAATACATTTGCAAAATGTTCTTACTTCTCAAATTCAGCAAAGTACTTATGCATTTATTCTCCTTATCACCTGCTTTCATCTACCTCTACTCAGAAAGGGACAAGCAAATATGGAGAATTTGGGAATCAGCAAGACACCTCCTGCTCTCACCATCTGGATTTTCAAATCTGGATGTTGCTGTATGGTATATCTAAATGCAAAAGTCAAATAACATAATAAATCAAATCCTTCAAAAATTGTGAGATTGGTGCAAGAATCTCAAGAATTTTTTTCACCTACTTGTTGTCCCTGTATTATAAAGTTACTCCGTGAGTTGTCTCAGAGTATCAAAAGTGCATCAAGCACCTCCCCATTTACCTCCTCCTGTGAGTTCAAGCTCAATTCCTTTGGAGTTCAAGGGCATTTTCTGCTCTAATAATGAACTATGCACAGCCAGGCTGGAATTCTTGTTCCAAGGAAGACAGGCCTTCTGCTCTAGAGATTCACTCAGCCTTTTTCTCCTTAAGCTTCCTGTTTAGTAAAATTCCTTTTTAAAGGTACCCTTTTCAGCAAGGTGCAGTCAGTGCTATAATTCAGCTCAGATGGATACCATTACAATTCAAGGAAAGACTGTTAAGTGAATTTATGACTTGAATACAATGAATTTAATTTTTCATTCAGAGCAACAGATTTGAAGTAATTTACTTTACACCTGACTGCAGCAATTTGCTAATAAAATCCACAGTGAATATAATGTGGTTTGTCCATAAATGGAAAAGAAGAACTTGCATTTGCTGTCCTGTGCTATACAATAAAGCTTGAAATCACTGCCCTATCTGGACACTGATATCACTCAGGAGCTACAGCACAAATGCAGCACTGTATAGGAAGAACAATGCCTGCTTCTGTCTTTTCATCCCCCTGATCCTTCAAATATTTAAACAGTGGAATCACTTCATTGATGCACTATTTGATTAAACCAGGCTTAGCTCTCAAATGCTCAATGGATTCTTGTTTGTAAAGACTTAATGCTTTCATATCCGATGCCGTTATGTCTCTAGTGCCAATTTCCATATTCAGTCAGCTTACTTTTCTATAGTCCTCATTCTAATTATTGTCAGTGTTGTTGGCAACATCTAATGAGGGATGAAGGAATGCTTCTGAGTTCCTGGGTCTGGGTGCTGTGCCCTGGAGACAAGAACTCCACATTTGGACAATACCCAAATGCACATCAGCCCCTTACCACGCTCTAATTTGCATAGAAAAGGAGCATCCCAGGCTGGAAGGAGCTGGGACAAGTCCTGACCATTTCCCAATCCCAGCAAATGGAGGAGCAGGCAATTAAATCCCACCTGGCTGGGCACCTGTAAGTCAGATTTGGGTCCAGGCTTTGTGCACAGAGAGAACATCTCCCAGGGACAGTTTCATGTCAGTTAGCATTTGGGGTTTGGAAACCCGTATATCCTTGGAATATACATACCTCCTTGAAAAGCAGCTCTGCCAGAAGAATCGAAGGCCCTGCTTTATCCAGCAGTATCAGTACTAGATCAGCACAAGCACAAAGAGTGACCCAGTTCCTACTCTGTGCTCCAGCAATTATACAACCCAAGGAGCTGTTTCTGTTTATAGTGGGACCCGCTGTTGACACAGTGGGATAAGGACTATACAAGAACATACAGACAGGCTGAAAAACATCTGAGTTCATTTCAAACACATCTATATTTGAAAGCTTGCTGCAACTGAGGATTATTTATAGTGCTTATAAACCACAGTCATGGAGCAGGACTGCACCAGGCTACGTAGTGTAAACACACAGACTAAAGTTACAATTCCCGTAAAAAGGATCCCCTTGAGGGATTTTACCACACGGGATTTGAAGAACACAGCTCAACAACAGAATATGGTTGATCAAATATTGAAGCTCTGTTTTCAGCAGGTGTCTGTGCTTCCAACTTAGCTAGAGAAGATTGCCTTGGCAGAATTGATTTTATTTTCTACTCAAAAACCATGATTATCCTAAAAATACCTTGTTATTGCCATTTTTATTAGGACACTTTCAAAAATAGTAAGCTTTTTGCTTCAGAATTAAGGTGGGAAAATTGATTCTATAGCTTTTCTGACACTGCAAGTAATTTTAGACATATGGATGGAGTCATCTGGAGGTTCAAGTATCTTGTCTGTTTATGAATTATTGTATCAGATTTAATAGACCCAAGAATCTTCCATTTCAGAAATCAGTCTATGAGAATTTCTTTCTTTAAGAAAAGCCTTTTCCTTTCTGCATCAATGGATGAACATTTTTAGAAAGAAACAGAAATGGGAGTGAACTGGAAAGGTTGAATAAAAGTTTTGAGCTATAGCTTCAGGAATCACATTAAATTTACATCTGGCCCATATTCCTTTCAAATTTTGGAATCAGGATTGAAATTCCCATTTCAGATATGCAGAACCACAAATTGTCTGATTTATGCAAACAATCTCCTTGGCTTAAAAATTGTTGTTTACACATATAGGAAAAATATGACTGAAGAAGTTTTCTACATTAACATTTTACAGGGCACTTGGAGCTGAAAAGCTGCATTGTAAAATTTTCAGAATCTCTGAAAATCTACCTCAGAGGTTGAACCCACATGACATTAGAATGATAGCGGGTGAAAAATAAATTAGTTAAATGTGGTTCATTCAAGTATGCAAAAATAAGCCAAATGTTATTTGGTGTATTTCCCACGTACAGCCTCCTGCCCCCTGAGCAACCCTTACAGCATTTTTCTTTATTCAGAATTTTACTGGGGGGTAGTTATGAGGTGCCTACAGATAGTAGGTTAAGTAATATAAACCTAAAACCACTCACAAATATTCCCAGATCTCTCCAGGAGTTATGCTCCTCAAAAGACTGGAGCATGATGCATTAATACAGTTACACTAAATTACATCCATAGAGTTCCTTTCATCTCATATATTCCCAAAGCAAATTACAAGTTGAATGAATATTCCACTCTCACTTCTCACATGTCATTTAACAATAGGTTAAACACATTTTGTCAGGTGATTCCTGTTCCCTGACTCGTGACCATGGATACCCCTATCAGAAGCATTCATCTCATTCATCTGAAAATGATCTCAGGCACGTACAAGGCAGTAAGTCACACTTATTTAAATTAAAGCAGGCACTCACACAACTCTTCACTGCACTTTTGTTGTTCTCTTGCACATGATTCACATCGGCACTCAAAGAAGAATGTCAAGAATAGATCACAGAACAATCACAGAATTTATGATTGTATAAAATACAGCTTTTCAACCTGGGGAGGTAGTTTCAGATGTTAAAAGAATTAAGGTTAAAATGGGAAGAATAAAACAAATCCACATCTCCAGAAGGCAAAAAGCCTTGAGCAAAGAGAAATGCTCAAGTCCAAGGGTTTAAAATTGCTTTTAGTAATAACCTGACAGACTGAAAGGGATACATTTTCCTTACTTTTTCATACTTCCCCAGTCCTTCCCCTGCCAATTTGGATGGCAGCTGCAAAGTTCCTAACAGTATTTGATTTAAGAAAGCAAAAGTGACCAGACAGATGTTTATGCAATCTCTAATGTAGGGCTTGAAAAGAAAATGGTTGTTGGAGGCTGGTTGTAAATAGTTACATGATCCCCATGCATTTCATCAGTGCACATGTTCTGGATCTTTAGTGCCTCCAATCTTACTGTAAAAATGACTCCCAAATTTGCTGGAGTCTGAATACAGCTGAACAGACCAGAGCCATAAATCATTTGACTACACACTTTATCCTTAAAATCTCAGGCCACAAAAGGAATTAGCTTGTCAAAATCTCTTAGAAAACAAAGCACACTTTTAAAGACTGCATCCTTATATGCTTCACATACTAAAGTTCAAACTAATGGCAACAGTCCACAGGCATTAAGGGAAATAACAGCAATCAATGCTATTTTTAAAGGGAAGAGTGGGGGCGAGGGGTTAACATATGTGGAATTAGCTCTGGGCAAAATGAGAAGCCATTGCATCTAAAATCAAATGCATTCTCTGAAACAGACACCAGGGACCAAATTCCCATGCAGACTCTTGCAGTCCAAGAGTTTCAGCAGAATTTGGCCTTCCTCTTAACTTAGCTTCATTAGGTCATATCATGCCATCAGTTTTTATGTTGGACACCCTACGTACTGCACATCAGTTGTTGGCACTATGTAGACAATTTTCCAAATTGGAGGGGGAGAAAAGGGTGGTGTGTGTAAAAGGGAGAGGAATTTTTTTTTCCCATTTAGAATAAAAGTCATTTCTTAGAAGAGTTTGAGGGAGGAAAGTGGTATTTGTATCCCTTCTACCAGATGTCACCAGTGACAACAAGAGCGGGTATTAAATATCTCTCCATCAAATTCTTCTTGAAATTTTTCAGCGTCAGCTGGTCAAGAACCCATTCAGAAAACAAGGAAAGCTGAAATCTTCCACAGCCATTCTTAACCAGTGATGCTTCCCTGCAAAAGAATTATCTGTGTCTGAAACTTTTTCATGGAGGACAGACTTACAGAATTTGGGAAAAGAAAAAAACTCATAGCAATCATTTTTTATGTTTATATATTGCAAATTAAATAGCACCTCCTCCACTTAGAGAATCTTTTGCAATGGTCTTTTGTTGCTTTTTGATCAGCTGCTGCCAGTGCTGGATGCACTAAGGTCTCGTAGGTACCCTCCATTTGCCACTTTTCTGTCTGGCACCCTGATTTATTAGTGGCTGGCTTCAGTGACTGGCTAGGTCTGTCTTCCATCTTAGAGGGAAATGCTTCGGCAAAAGCTGCCGTGATCCTCTCTCTGACATTAAGACAGTCTGTGCAGCGTCACCTCTCAGTGTGCCACCACCTCAAGCTGTGATGCCAATTGCACTGTCATCCCTTGCCATCCCTTAATCCTGGCCATAATGATACCTTGTGCTGTCATCCATATGACTTGTCTTTCACTGTTCTGCTACCTCAAGCCACAAGTGAGATCCAAGCTGACAAGTTCCTAACCCAGTTAGGCTACAACATTCGTGAAAGAAAATTGAGATGATCAAATTATATCCATGAAAAAAAGTAACTAGCACAAAGGAACACTGGGAAACAGCACTGGCCAAATAGTTTTAAAAAATAATCACTTCTCTAAAAGAGATTGAAGACAGGCTGAAAACTGAAAAGACACTCCTCAGATACTGTTATGGTGATGATGTTGCTATCGAAATTTTTCTCTCTATTCTGAAAGCAAAGATCTTTCATGTAGGGCTCAGGGACTTTCGTCTCAGAGACAGCTGGGCAGATCACAACCCCTTTGCTTCATACACTCCCAACTAAACAGGTTGTCAGAATCTTGCAGAATTGTAAGATTTTCTCCGGAAACATAGCAGATGAAATCCCCTCCCCCAACCAACTGTTCTGATGGATTGACATAATATTATTTTACCTCCTATAGCAACAAAATCACTGTGTGGTATTTCTTATTTTTCCAAACAACAACAGATCAGACATTCTAGGAGACAACATGGCTAGTATTTTCCCTGAATGGTTTGCTATGCAAACAATACCTGAACAGGATACTTTTAATTTTTTCTTTTTGTTTAGTGCTTCAATGATGAATATCTATAATATGTAGCATCTACAGATAGGATAACAAGCTATCACATTTAAACAGTCATTAAAGACATCTCTTCAGAAGTTATTGTGCTTCATTTCATCTGACTCCTCAGATCAAGCATATCAGATAGTGGAGGATTTTGTCTTGCCCTACATCACATGGAAAACTGGTGTTTTCTGCTTAAAGCAGAGGAAATTTGACATGACTCTCCTTCTTTTTGCCTATCTGGCCACTTATCTTGTTTCGTTTGCAAATATCATATGTATTCTCTTGAGATAAAAATAGTGCAAGATGATTAGTTAGGCAAGTTCATTTGACACCATTCCCCCTTCGTGACGCTGAAATCTAAAATCTGTATATGGTATACAACTTAAAGTATATATATGCAAGCTCAGCTCTGCTGGAGACACACAGCAAGTACCTTCCTCCCAACCTGACTGCTTCCTTATCCAGTCAAGAAGACCACAAAGGTAAGCTGATTAGATCTTCTGCTTTCAAAGAAACACAAAAGCAAAATGCTCCCTAAATGGAAAGCAATTAAAATATCTATTCTTATCTAAGCTTCCAGTATGTTGCATCTTTACAAGCTAACATAGAATAGAATCAGCATTTGGATCATAGGATGGAACAAGACAGGAATGATGCCCCTTGTAAAAAATGCTGTAATTTTTAGGATTTCCTTCAGCTCTTCCCCGTTTTAATCCTGTCAGCAGTGAGAATTAGGTGAACAGCTGAGCTCCAAATTATCTTGCCTAATGCTGAGAGGGGGAAGTATTTTGCACAAGAATCCACTGGGATAAAATAATTGCTAGTAAAAGAAAACTAACACATCTGCCAGAGCCAGGGAAGGATCCATCGCCACCACTGGGAATGTGTCCCATCACTTTCTTAACCATTTCTGAGGTATTCATTGACAATTTCTTCTGCTGCAAACCAACGGGTACAGAGGCAGCCATTTCATATTCTGGGCAAAGTTTAAACCTGTGTTTAGATCTCAAACCAGTGCACAGTCTATAAATGGGTACCACCAGTTGATTCCTTCTCATTCTGTGCTTAGACAGGAAGAATGATGCTGCTGAAGACCAGTTAGGGATTAATGAAAAGATATTTCTATTCTCTTGTGGCTTTCAAGAATAACTTTTCTTTGCCTTAGTCCCCTTCTTTCGCTAACATGGATTAAAAGTAATATTGCAAATTTTAAACTGTAACCTGTCTGCACTGGTGTGTGCAGTTTACCAAACTATAAATGCATCAGTGCACTAAAAATTGATTAGATATTCAGACATTATAACATTTTATTAAGTGATACATATTACATTGGCAAACTATTGCAGCTGTTGGTGGCTGAATGGAACAGAGTATTTTTCTCAAATGAAATGGTGCTGTGTCAGAAGAAAACACCTCCTCCACTCTACTAAGAATGAGTATTAAGTCACCATACTTCTGTTCTAAAGACAACATTCTACAGAAATGCCAAAATCTGGGCAAAAATATTGTTTATTATAACCTATATGGAATGCAAAAAGAAAAAAAATCAGAAAATACTGAAAAAACCTTTTTTACAAAGCTCTCATGAAATGTAGTCTTTCAGTGATGCAGTAGCCCAGCAAGACACATTTATTGTTGCAACTAAACATAGGAGGAACTTACTCTCCAAAATTACTATTACTAATACTACACTAATGTGTTCATTCTTTGTGAAGTTCACTACATCTATTGATAATAATACTAGATTTTTCACATTCCAATTACACTAATTCCAGATATAGTTCTAGGGGACATGCCAAGCCTTATCTCTTATGTGTGCTGTAAATACATTCTGGGTTTTACTGAGTTATAATCCACCTCCAGGAAAACCCACACAGAAGTCATGAAGTTCTGTGGTGCTGGACACCTTGGATCTGCTCTCCCAGAGCAGCAGAGGCATCAGATCTTCCTGAAGCCCCACGCTCCCGAGTGCAGAATTCCTCCCTCATTCCCAGCTCTCAGTGGAAGCACCTGCTGCAGACATCTGTTACAGCGTGCTCCACTTGCCATCAGATGAATAATGTCTCCCCTATCACACACTGTCACTGCAGCAACTTCAAATAGAGCCATGAAAGTAGGAGAGATGTCATTTTAATGACTAAGTAGCTCACATTTAATTTATTTTACAGTTAACAATGGCCATCACTGACATCCTCTCTGCTAAAGATATTGAATCTGCTCTCTCCAGCTGCCAGGGTAAGGAATGGTCGCTCTGCAGACAGAAGATGCATATCATTTTTATGTCTTAAGATGGCATGCCTATCATTTTCCCCTTAGATTCCTTCCCTGTGAGATCTCTTTCTAAGCTACATTACAGTATAGCCCCTTAAATTCAAAAGGTCTCACAAGTGGTGAGCAGCAATTAAGGGGCCACAGTTTCAGTTAGGGCTGGCTTAACACTAAGCTATCAGTGTCTAAACCTGTTAAAGACTTAAATTTAAAGTTAGCCTTTTCCTTCAAAATCTCAGAAAAAGCCTCAGCTTGCCAAATCAGAGTGTTATTTGTGAAGCAATGATAAGTCTCACTTCTCTTAAGGGCTGCTCAGTAAGATCAAGCCAATTTTCCAAATACTCAAAGATCTGATTTGTCTGTGAATTACTTACTTTTCTAAGAAATTCTTCACCTAAGTAAGGACTCCATAAAAATGAATTAAGAATTACAGGAGTTGTTTGTAAGTCACAGTAGCACCCTCTCAATATTTATTATTAATTGCATGTGACAAATTGCATAAATCCTGATTCAGCAGAATGTGCATTGTAGCAGAAAACTTCAAACTGGCTGAAAGGAAATATGACCACAGGCACAGAGTGATTAAAAAGGGAAATTATTATCCACTGTATCTGCTCTTTTACTACACCAGGGAACAAGAGAAAGAGAAGCAGGCTGATGCTTAAGAAATGACATACATATTCACAAGGAATACACACAGTAGTAGCAACTTCAAGGGAGAATATTTAACAAATTCTGTTTCTTCCAGCTGATGATTCCTTCAACTACAAGTCTTTCTTCTCCATGGTTGGTTTATCCAGCAAAACTCCTGATCAGATAAAGAAAGTTTTTGGAATCCTTGATCAGGACAAGAGTGGTTTCATTGAAGAAGAGGAGCTGCAGTAAGTACTGTTCTGCTGCTCTGTTTCTTTAGACAGTGAAAACCTTTGAACTTGCTTGGTGTCCCTAGAAGAAACCCTTCATGTTATTCTAAAAATAAAACACAAATCCTTGTCTTTCCTTGAATCTGTGTGGATTCCCTCAGATATTAAGAGCAGACATTACCTTTTGGGACATTTCAGAGAGTAAAACTCAAGCACAGCACCCTGTTCTATTTCAGGTTGTTCCTGAAGAATTTCTCTTCAAATGCCAGAGCCCTCACCTCGGCAGAGACCAAGGCTTTTCTGGCTGCAGGAGACACTGATGGCGATGGCAAAATTGGAGTGGAAGGTAGGATTTTGGAAAATTGACAAAATATGTGGTTTAAAATGCACATATTTTGGGCTGCATTTAAACTGGGGCATGAAAAATAAACATGAATACTTTGGCCTGATACTTTCTGCCACAATTTTTATATGAGCAAATACTCCTTTATTTTCATAGCTTTATTCCCATTTGGTCTCTCTTGCAGAAACAGAATCTTTAGGCCCAGTGTAGAGTCTGGTCTTCCAATCAAAGACAGCAGCTTTGGGGTTAATCCTGCTGTGTGTCTGATCCACAGACTCAATGTGCCAGATTCTTAAAACATTCAGAACACCTCAATTAGTCTGAATTTCCATTTCAGCAGAGGATGCTCTGCACTTCTGGCCATACAACACTTCCATTTTTAAACACATCTCTACCTAAAGAAACTTATTTCTTCATCTTCCACTATCAAACATTGGCCACTATTACTTCACTAATGTAAAATACAACTGGCATTGTTTCTCAAGGCTGCAACTGCTGCAGTGCAGCACAGGATTTTGGCTGGAAAATTATCTGATAAGTGCACATTTCACCAGGAAGTCCTTTGAGAAACTCAATCATATTCCTGAAGGAAACCTCACAGGGATGATGTGAACTAGCCAGGAAATTTCTTTTAGAAACTACAGCACAGAAAAATAGGACATTATGCATCATGTATTAGAGATGAAGTCACTGAAAACAGGGCTGTCTCAGCTGAACTAGGACAGGTGGCAATAACTCCAACAGACACACGTGCTAATCTTAGCCAGATTTGGGAGGAGAGAGAGATACTGGGAGGAATTTGCTTTAGCAGCAGCTTTTGCAGCTTCTGTTTATGAGCCCCAAATAGGGCATTATATTATGCAGATCTTGACCCTTAACCACTGAATCTCCTATTCTGGAATTACTTCACTATGGATATTTTTTATTTGGAATAACAAAATCAAAAACAAATTTATCTCGCTGAGAGTTACAGGCTCTTCTTCCTTGGCTATTATCAGAGTTTGTAATGGTGTAAAGATAGTTTACCTTTAAGTCAGGATTTCCCACAAATACAAATTTACAGACACACTCCTCCTCTCTGCACTTACTCTTTTTAAGGAGTGAAAAATCTGTTACGCCCCCAGAATCTCAGTTTAGCAGTAGCTTGTGCAGTGTTATAATAACTTTGGGAGCCCTCCATGCCTAGGAGTTTTAGTCATTTTTATCTATCTTTTTAAAGATGTCAAAAAACTACTTTCAACCAGTTTTATTCTCTGCTTTTCTCACTTTCTTCCTTGACAGAATTCCAGTCCCTGGTGAAGGCATAAACAGCATTAGACCAAAGGCAACCTTGGACTGACTCTGCCAATTACCTCGTCCAACAAGCACTTCGCACTCAGCATGTGTTTGTACATTTTTATATTGTTTCAGGCATTAACAGTTCCCCACACATGAAGTTCACACACCTGATTGCTGAGAAATCTTGCAATGTTTTGGTCACATAGCATTGTTACATTTCCATTGTGAAGAAGGCACTTTGTGATTTTCAACCACTGATAATTTTGAAATTGTGGCTCGGAGAGGGAAGAAAAAATTTAAAAATCAATTAAAAAGACCCTTGGGGGAAAAACTGCTTTTTAAATTTTGTTTAGGTTCTCCATCCTCATACTTGAGCATGCTGACCCGCCAGATACAGTTCTGATGTTCTTAAACCATATGATACCTTTTCAGGCTTAATGAGGTTTATTTCTGATTAATTCTCTGATACTTGAAGAAAAGCAATGCTAATAAGACAGCTAAAAATAATTCATATCAAGTCCCAACCCTGTGAATATGAGAAAAGAAATTAAGACCTTTAGGAGGAGTTCATACATAGCTCAAAGCACAGAATAAGTTTGTGGGTAATTTTACAAAATAAAGTAGTAGATTACAGCATAATTGTATCGTCAGAAAGTGTTTATGGCCTAAAATCTGACTCTCCCTTAAGAAGATTTATCTTTCGTGAAATCTAAGGCAGCTGTGAGATAGAGGAGAAGGGTCTAATCCTACTCTGACACTGTCACAACTCACAGTCCCCTGACAACCTGGGCCACAGGCCTGGAGGTTTTTCCATGAATCATGAGCCCGTTGCTTATTGTCTCTTAACATGTACAAAACAATAATATTTGCCAGACCTGTGAATTTATGTGTTTTCTACAGATGAAACTACAGCCAATCTTGCTGTTTGATTACCCTAAAGCTCTTACATTGTGAAATAATGGCCATTACTCAATTCTTTCATTTATTATATGAATTGTCATCTATAAGTTCCATGATATCAGCAGTTTTCTTCAGTCTGAAAACTAAGAACTACTCTTCCCTTTGATAAATCTCTTACAGGCTTTAGAGTTGGTTATAACATTGTCTTCATTAATGGACAAAGTAAATAATGTTCATGGCTAAAAGCAGACATCAGCAGGCTGAGTAGATGTTGTGCATTTCTGATTGAGTGTGTCAGAAATTTCCCCACCAAGATTTAGCTGTTCATTCCCCACGTACCATGCTGTGGCTCCAGCTCACAAGCAGACTGTCATTTTAATATTCCTCACTGAAACTGAATGATAATTATGATTTGGCAGCTGTTTTGAAGAAGACCAGAAACAAAGCCTTCTGGAACTTTTATGTAACATCCAGTGTTGGCATTTCCATGAATTGCAAGATGATTATGTGAGGCAAGCACAGCTCCCTCATTCCCAGGCATGTAAGAGATCTGGTCGACAGATTTAAGATGGCTAATGTAAAAGTCTAGCAATCAGACTCACTGAAGCCTTGGCAGAATTATAATGAATATAAATCCTAATTCTATCCCCAGTGCCTTTGATGTTAAATCTGGGTTTAAATTGTAGCTGCTGTTAATTGCAGCACTGAAATATTTTGCATAATGATGAGACTCTGTTGGTTCCTTTTACCTTAATTATTTCCCTGCTGAAGAAAAAAACCTGGGGCAACCCAGATCTGCAACAATATCCAGATGTAATACATACATTAGCTCTTCACTCTGCTGATCACCGAACTATCCTGTCACTGGCTCACAAGCAGATGGCACATACAGTACCAGAAGTGACAGACCTGACACCGCATTCCTTGCTCCTCTGAGACTCTCATGTGGAATGCAAGAGATGCAAGACTGCACAGAGCCCCATCCTGTATTTCAGAGATGCTGAACAACTGCACATCACTGCCTTGTGCTGCCACAGGGGATAAAGCACTCCCAAGAATCAGGAAATCCTTGTGTGTGCTGCAACTTCACCTACGCTTATAAGAAAATCTGTTCTTCTTAAATAGTGACTTGTGGCAAGAAAATGTGTTTTAAATCTTATTAAAATTATCCAGCCATTTCATTAGAAGGAATTAAAATAAAACTCCAAGAAGTCTCCAATTAAAAAAAAAGCCTATAGGCTTCAGCAAAAATAACACCTACTCTCTATATTAAGGTTTCTGTTGGCATTAGGATCCACATTTTTGATCCACATTTTAACCAAACTAGAAAAGAGTATTTTTCAACTAAAGGAAACAAATTCAAACAATGTGAAGTTTTCTGGCAAGTTTCATTTCAATTAACTTAAGTCAGTGGCAGCCTTCAGTTTTTTAGGGAATATCATGGAGTGTTCTCTGAACTTGACAATGTCATCATACTAGAGAAAAACTTCAATTGCAGGATGTCAGCTGAAGTAGCAAAGAGACACATGGTTGGTATCATAATGTTACCATAATTAAGGTACACAATCAGAGAGTAATTCCTGATGGAAAGGTTCTCTGGAGGTTTCCAGTCTAGTCACTCCCTCAGAAGGGCACACTGCTCTAAGATGAATTTGAGTATCTTCAAGGATGGGTTCTATTACCTCCCTGGGCAATCTGATAAGTAAGGATTAAATCCTCTGCATCAAGCTGTTAGGAATGAATTACACAAATAAAACACTGCTGAGTACGCAGTTAAAAACTAAAATTCTGCTAGCGATTCTTCATGCTACTTCAAATCAGAAAGAATCTAACAAGCCTTGGTATTTTCACGCTGATCACCTGCTCTCAGGTTTAGGGCAAGACCATCCTACTCACTGTAATACTCAGTATAAGACTGCTTCATGATTCTCAGCATAAAGGAGATGTGGTTTGTGTATTTTATCTTCTCTTAAGGCAATTAAAGAGCAACCCAAATTGTGAGTGGTGGAGTTGAGTTCCACTAGGCCCAAAGACTGAGCTCTCAGACACCTCAGTCCCTTGATCACCCTGTGTGAGCAGTTCAATCTCCAATCCTCCCTATACTTCTTATGAAATAAAGAGGTACTAAGATCCATTTAAGCAGGAACAAAACACAAAGAAATTGATTGTCCTACACGAGCTCTTAGAAAAGGAATACAGAGGGCCAGGGTCACGGTCCCAAACCCACCCTAGTGCTCTAGCCACTGAATTCACCATCTCTCTTAACCCAAAATTTTGGGTTGCCCTGGAAAAGGAGCAGAACCATGCATGAGATAAAACCTTCGGGTATTTAGTGAAAGCTGGCTGCCCCCTAACTTCGTGTTCCTTTGGAAATCTCGATCCAAAATCCATTTGTAAACCTGAGATTCAATTTCAGCTCTCCAACTGTCTGAAATCTCAGTCATCTTCTAACAAGTAGAGAGCACAGAAAGGGCAAGGGGATGTCAGAACATTCATTGCACACATAGACTGGTACAGTTTCTTCTTTGAGTTAGCAGCCAGCCCATGTGGAAAATCTTTGATGCAGCATCATCAGAGGCGCCTGGAGCTCTTCACACAAACAGTGTGGGCAGAGGGGGCCAAGGCTGGATTAATTTCCTGGAATAGGTTGCTGAAATAGATACATCTTGATTAAATCCCTGAACAGACACATACCTAACATTTTCATCCTTAATTTTGCATGTATTTTAAAACATTTTAATAAGATGATATGTGGAGTATGAACTAAAGTGTTCACATTTTACGAAACCTAATTTCCACATTAGTTTTGATTGGAAGCACAGAAAGATACCATTTTATTGGCCTGGACTTTGTGGTACACTTTCTGCACCCAAGATCAATAGAGCAGATCAGCAGGTGAGATATGGTTGCTCCAGAACTTCTGATTTGTTTGTCAGCATGTCCTACACTCATGAAAACAAAAAAATCAGTTTTGTATATCAAGCATCAGAGAAGAAAAATATATCACCACTCCAGTTACAATAGAAAAAGAAGGTACCCTTAGACAATGCCTTTCCCTGCATTTACAAAGGTACTATTGACCCCAGATTGAAAGGGGAACTCCTGCCCAAGTAGAATATGCAAATAATTGATTCAAAGGGAATCATCAGTTCCACCACAATGAGATATTAATTAGCTGTATTTTCTAGATACTGATTTCCTGCTTTAACTCACAGGCTTCCAGAACAAGTTGATTTTCTATTTGCAATGATCTTCACAATGGACTAAATTTAGCCAATATAAAAATAAACACAGTAACCCCTGGTTTTCTTAGACAGATGAAGTAACTTGTTCTTCTAAATCATCATGAAAGGAAAGTTCTCCGGAATTATCTCAGATTTTTCAGTTTCGTCTGTTTATATTCCTGTTCTTCCAAGTGATTTGCTAGACTAGAACTTTTTTCTTTCAAATACCTGTTCCTTCCTCTCTCCCCCTCTGATGAACACCCTCCTGTTACCCTGTTCTCATCCTGGTCCTCAGTTTTCCTCACCCGTGGTCCCACCGAGCTGTCACGGCCGGACTTGCCTGTCTTTGGTGCCACCTTCGGGCAAGTGTTGGTTTGCCACAGAAACACTCCAAAACTCTTCTCTGTAAATGCTTCGAAATCTCCGTGTGGGCTCCTCACATGGTTTACTTCTTGAATGCTCAGTAATTCCCATACAATTATCAGATTGTCTCTGATCCCAGCCATACTCTTGATTATTTCCTAGTAACATGAGCTGAAGGTAAAATTAGATTTCCAATGGAAAAACGGAATCATTTCATTTAGATATCCACCTGGTCGGGATAAAATGCCCTTAAAAGTAACTTGTTCAGTTGATCTTATATCGTCCAGAAAAGTTAGTTTTCACCATTTTCAATTTACCACACAGCATGGGTTCAGAATAACAGTGTCATAATAAGTCAGTGCTTCTCTTAAAATTTCTTGTCTTGAAATCAAGGGGAACTGAGATAGATGAGGTTTTGTCTGTATTTTCACATACATAATTTTTGAAAGACAGTAGCTTTATGCTGTAGTTATTAGAGGATAGGCTTTATTTTAAATGTTCTCATCACTCAAATGTTATTTAAACCTAAGCAATACTCCAGCCATGCTTACATAAGTGTCATTGTGAAATGTTCTCCCAATGGCTTTTTACACCACTGGCCAATTTCAACTGTTCTCAAGGCCATTAAGTTTCAATAAATTTCGTGAGATAACTGACTGTGGGTTCCTATTGATATCCAGTAGGAGAAAAGGTGCAGTTTGTGCTTTGCTGCGTTTGAGACCTTACAGAAATTTATTTTTTCAGCACAGCAAGGAAGAATCAAATATCACTGATTTCACTGCTCTGTTTCCCTCCTGGCCCTAAGTGACCCACCCTCCTGTGTCCTGCTGAGCAACCGACAGCCTTCATTCTGCAAATGGACACATTTACTAGGATGATTTTAAAGTGTGCACCATGCAATAAGTTAATGCTGAGCAAATGCTGTCAAGGTTAGACTTTTATAGCTAATCAAAGCTTATATAACAACTTATTAAAAGTACTTTGGGCTGAAGAAGTTTTGTCTTTGAGCTTGTACTTGTATATCAGATATATCTATTACAAATGTTTCAGTATTAGTATGTTTTGAAGACTACTAGGGCAACCGCAGGAGTAGTGTTTCATGGATAATTCATATCAGGATTGGGCCCTCAAAAGTCAAACTCTACTATGAAGATGTCCATTTCTTGCTATCACTGAGCAATTAAAAAGATACGTATTTTTTAATTTATACATAAAAAATAATTAATTTCACTAAAATAGGTGCAAGCTGAGAAGATTTACTTCGTACGGCGCTAAACCTTACATATTGTCTAAAACACCATGCACATTCCTTTGGGATATAAATATCAATCTGATTAGCTAGCAGGTCTTGTCAGCCACAGTAATTTATCCCCTGGGGTATCTGAGCCATCACGTGGCTCTAGGACTTCTGTAAAAGGTCAAGAGGACTTAACTAAAGTCTATATAAGTCCTTCTCTATGTCATTTCAGAAAGAATTAAGTCAAGAGGACTCTGCAGATCTTTTACCTGACAATATTTTCTGTTCTTGACTTGGGGAAAACTAAGTGGCCAGGTGAGTTTGATCTTTCCTCTGGAGCTTTAGAAGACATCAGAATAATTCACACAAAAATTCATGGAAATAACCAAAGATGCCCAAATGCAGGGCAGTTCTATAAATACATTTGGCTTTGTCCTCTGCACACCTGCAGACTTAACTAGAACTACCAGCGACTCACAGATGCACAATGTGTATCTGAGCCAAAGGATGGAACAGTTGGCTCCTGCAGGGCAGCTCCCCTGCTCTGCCCTGGGACCTGGGCTCACCTGCCCCCTGATGAGACCTGGCTCCGCTCGGGGCCACCTCCACAGCTGAGAGAGCAAGAGCAGTGGCAACTCTACCCAACAGTATTTTTCATTTTGCAGTACTCTTGGCATGGCTCTTTCCAGTATCCTGACAGAAGCTGAAATTGCTGCTGGTCTACAGAGCTGTCAAGGTAATATTTATGTTTTAAATTTGGCTTTTCAGTTTATCTATCAAATTCCTTTGTCCTTGCTACCCCAAAGTCAGAATTCCAATGGAAACAGAAAATACTTTCTTACTAAAAACAGAAAAAGGGCACAAGGTAATGGAACAGATGCAAGTTTTAATCCTGGCCAATCAAGCTACAGGCACCAATCATCATTTGTGCACTGCAGCAGTTTTAAGGAGGAAAAAATCCAAAGGCTGAAATTCTGCAGCAGAAATCCTGTTTTTTCAGAGAATAATAAGAAAACTACTGCTGATTTCAATAAGGTACAATATCTATCATCAAGTTCTACAAAGACATCTTTCAGAGAAGTATCTATTTACAAGGGTATGTTCTTGCATGCTGAAGACCATAGTAATTATTTCATTACCTACTTAGGTGTGAGACATCATTGATGGAAAAACCCCATTAATCTCATATAAACTCAGGAAAATCAAAGACTGTTACGTGGGATTTGTAATTACCCTCACTGCACTGCAGAATAGTTTGCTGCTTTTTGATCAAAAAAATAATTTTTTTGTTCCAGATTTTTGACTACTTTTCTCCACCTCTTCTTGTTTCCATCTGCTTATTTCAGCTGCTGATTCATTTGATTATAAAACCTTTTTTGTCAAAGTGGGTCTCAACTCCAAGTCCAAAGACCAAGTTGCCAAAGTCTTTGGAATTCTTGACCAGGACAGGAGTGGCTTTATTGAGGAAGAGGAACTGAAGTAAGTAAATAAAAAAGTTACCAACAGGGTTGTGTTTTATCATCTAAAAATGCATGACAAGAACAGAAATATTCCCTTTCCTCCTATCCCTTTGGATGGGAGATGATCGTGTGTTTGTGCACCTGTGAGCGCTGGTGCTGGAGGAGCTGCAAGTCAAATAACAAAGGCAAGGCTGGATCACAATGGGAAAACTCTGACAGAACTGAAAATATTCGTTTCATGTAGCAATAACTGACAGACTGTGAAGATAAAAATAGCGGTTCTGCTGTAGCTCCTTTTTATTATTGTGGGATTTTTTACCAAACTGAATTCAAAGGGCCATTTTTCTCTCATCTTTCTTCCTGTCACATGAATTCTACCTTCCAGATCACATTCATCTGACTTTGAAGTGAAAAGTAAGGTTAGAGAAATTCTTGCTGCTGAGACTCTGCATCTTAGGAGAAAGAAAAGGTAACAAGGGAGGGAAGATGAATCCTCCCACTACAGTCAGTGTTAATTTTACTTTTTTAATCCAATGAAACCAAGATGTCATCAAGGATTTTTACAGGTTATGATGCAGCATCCTCTTACTTCCTTACTCTCACTCTCAATGAAATTAGAGGAAGTTTTACCATTGAAATAGTTCTCAGGAACAGAATCATGCTTCAAATCTTGCAGCTATTACCAATCCAAACCCTGAACACTTTCAGTGCTATGTCTCGCTCATTTGTTCTCTCACCTTTACCAGACTTTTCCTGAAGAATTTCTCAGCCAGTGCCAGAGCTTTGACTGATGCTGAGACCAAGGCGTTCCTGGCAGCAGGGGACAGCGATGGAGATGGTAAAATTGGAGTGGATGGTAAGACTGCCCTTATTAAAAGGATCATATCTGCCTTTGAGACTTCCTAAAGGCAGCTCTAGGCTGCTGCCCTGCTCCATGTATTGGATGTTGCGGATCTGATACTGAGGTGCTCAGATCTACTCTGTATTATAGGGAGGATCTAACATAGGAGCAGGTCTCTTTTCTGCCCCTGGCTAAAGTGGTCAGTTCCCTTTCTCATCTGTGGAGATATTTTCAGAACTGGAACCTAAATTCAGTCTATAATTTCACTGCTTTTGAATAGTGAACTGTGATACAATGTGACACTTAAATGCAACACTTCCTTGCCTTAAGTATCTATTGTTATGAATACACAATGTGCTGCCTTTAAGGAATAATTATCAGAGGAAGTAGCATTATTTTCCCATTTTAACTCTAAAAATTTGAAAAGAAATTTTTGATTGTGTGATTAGAAATTGAGATCCCATTTTATTATTCCTTTTTCTTCTTTTTCAGAGTTTCAAGCACTGGTCAAATCATAACCAGCAGTCAAGATAAAGACCAAGATATATGTGCCATAAACAATCTTTACTATTGCAAATCTACCATTTATTTACACATTTTGTACCCTGAAAGGTCATGAACAATTGTTGGCAAGTGGTTTCATATTGCTGGAAAACATCTGAAGTGGTACAAGAACTACTTAAGCCATGCTGCCAGGTGTTTTAAGCAGAAGGTCTATGCCACTGAGGGCCTGAACTGGAATCCACTCTGCTCATCTGAATTTAGGGCATTAAAGATGCAAACAAAAATATTAAGAGGAGAAATTGAAAGCATCTTCGTGGGCCATTGAATTTTCAATATTTGCATAAATAGCTAGCATATGTTGTAAAAAAACCAGAATTAATAAAATCTCCAGGTGCAAAACCTGTTCATAGTAACTGGTGGCTGTGGTATTTAATCAAGAGGCATTTAAATATTCCGTATGTTTTCTGTCATTCTTTATGCAAGTGATTGTGTTTCAGGGACTAAGTGTATTGCAGGACCTTGCACTAATTAAGTCATCAATTAAGATCAACTGGATCCAGGATGAATTTAGATTACTGAAATAGCAATACATTCAAAATTCCCCAAGGAATCTCTCACCTTCATGCCCACCCGATGGCACTATTGTTCCACTGCCGAGAAGCTAAAACAGTGTTTTGTTCTGCATGCTCAAATGAATTCCAGAACCCTCCTCCTGTCCCACCTGCCACTCCTGCAAAAAGCACTTCAAAAAACAAGTCCTCAGTGCTCCATATGAGCAAGTGTTACCTAAATAATCAATGTTCTGCTGCTTTTCTTCTTCTCAGCACTGGGAGTAACATAATGCCCACATCTCACAGGGTTGTAATATGCATCAATGTTTGTGAGGAAAGTATAATAAAATGAAGAGTGCCATTAAAAATTGCTAAGAAATTAATCTTTTTTTCTTTACAGACAGATTGAAACAGCAAGACAGACAAAAGGAATGGGGAGAATGCAAACTTTGGAGTAGTTGCTCACTAATAGAAGTTCACCCATTTTGTGCACTAGGTTAAGGTTCTGGTTGAAAAGCACGAGTGTGATGATGTCTTCAAAATTTTGTCATAGTATAAACACACAGAGCAATCAAACTGGGCTACACAAATGAACTCATTGCTAATAGTACCTAATGAAACACCACAATGTATGGAGGGTTTGTCTTAGATATGTGACCAAAATAAACACACAGCCAGTCTTTTAAAAAATCTAGATGGCTTTAACCATTATACTTCCAATGCTCTAGTTGCTCCTACATACTCTTTTAAAAAACTTTGGAGCTCTTGAAAAGTCTGTTCTTGGACAATAATCTTGCAAAAACTGGTATGACTGTCTCACACTGTATTTGTTGGAGTTATTTAAGAAGATGTTTCAATATTTGCAGATCAAAAATCTTAACTTCGAAACTGCCTGCTGATGTTGTTGTGATTCTGATGCACAACATATTTATGATGAGATATTATGAAGAAGGAAGGAAATATCAATACAGTGTTGGGGAAATCATCATATTACACAAAGTTAAAGCAATCTACAAGACTTAAATGAATACTCCATAATGTGTTCATGCTCTATACATTAGCCAAAAATATATTTCCATTAACTCTAATGAATGAATCAGATCCTAATATTGTAGAATTTTCTACAAGACTGAAAAAAGAATTATCCATCAAGCAAATTGACATTCATTATTTCAATGTCATGTCAGGACAGCAATTAAAAGAGGAAATTTTGCAGAATTAATAACTGCAGCCTGACTGCAGGGCTAAAAGCTCGCATTATTGTCAGAAAATGCTTTGTTTCTCAGCTGATATTATGTCTTATGTTTTCAACGTGCAATATGGGTCACCCAGACATTTTCCAGCATTGTACCAACATTAATGGCTAAATAAGAGAGAAAGACACAGACAGCTCAGATAACTTCTGAGATAGCAGGCAGTTCCTTTATTTAACCACACTTACTTCCACCCTGATTAGCCTGCTAGGCCTACAAATCTAAGACAATTTCACCACTTACCATTCCATTAAGAACAGTAAAAAATTCATGACAAGGTAAGTCTGGTATCAGCTTCAGTGATCACTCCAGAAAGTTAAGAAGAGCTTGTGACTAGAAACGTTTTTAGACCTTCCCTTCTTCCAGCATTACCACTAAGCTGATCAGTGGAGAAAATGCTGTTTTCTTTGCACAAGAGCACATTCAGTAACTTTCTTTTCCACTCTGCCTCTCACTCACACAGGCTGTCAGGTACTGTGAAATTTCTGTACTACTTACCATGGGATTTAAGAAAGCTCTTCAAATTGTGCCTCAGCAGGAAATATTGCTGCCTGATCATAAACATACATTCCCAAATATTGTCTCTTGTCAATAGAATTTTGTCACATGCTTGGTGCATGTGTTTTAACAGTTTGTTTGAATTTCCTTTCTTTAGGCCATTTCTGTTAAACAAGCAACTTTTGATGATTATTTATTACAAAGTTAACTCTAATTACAGGGTAATTTTACTTCAAATCTCACTAAGTCTTACACATCCTCCTACTGCTGAAGTTAATGGCTGAAATCCCACTGAAATCAATGAGAACTGACTGAATACAGAAGTACACCTCTGCTATTTGGTTTACTTTACCATGGTTCCTTACACCTTGGGGCACATTGAAATGCAGCCATGTGCAAAGAGCCTTTGGTAACAGTACAGTAGCACTGTACTTATCTTTTACATGTCACAATAGGCAGTATCCAGATTATTTCACAGCCTCCAACATTAGGGCACAGTTATTGCTAAAATAAACAGAAACCCTGAACAATGTAGATTTTTAAAGATCACTCCATCTGACACTGTCTGAAATGCTGACAGCAGACAGAAACATGTTAGACAATTACATTTAGGGTCAGAGACAGAAAATTGTATTACTGAGTCACAGACAAATTTTAAGTGCTTTTAAAGACAAACACATATCAAATGCTGTCAGAGATGTTCCAGGAGAGCTTTTTAAGTGAAAAAATACGTTTATCAGACCAGACTCTATGAATTAATGACACTATTACTCAGCTATGTTAGTCTATTCTGCTGTCAGTTTCCAACAGAAATCAGATTCATTCCCACAGAATGATAAGAACATAATTTGAACTGAGGACAGTTCAAATGGTATTTCCCCTAACATGAGAGAAGTACCTGTTTTCCTTTAGCTCCAGGCCACAGTGTTGCAGAATCTATCTTGTATCTTGGGTTGTCTAGTTCAGATCTCTGTTCAGGGCTCTGGGTAATATTCTCTACTTGCTGCAGGGAAAGAAAGCTTTGTCACTGGGGCCTGCCTTTCCTCCTTCATTGTAGTAAAAAAGTCAAATACTACAGCATGTGCTCAGACTTCTCTATTAAATATGGTAAAATACTATGAGCCAAGCAACAATTCAAATGAATTGAATTATTTCTTTGTAATTATTTATTTTTTCTATATGATTAAAGCATGTGCCCTAAGAGACAACTTGAAGTTGCAGGATATAATTAATTTTGTTGTAAAGGTCCTTTTCAATGATTATAGCTGTAAACACACTAAGATTCTCTGCTGTCACCACTGAGACATCAACACTCCTATCAACCACAGAGGTTACTGAGTATCTATTTTAGTTACTTCCAAACTCATTACAAAGGCAGAATCTGTTATCCAGGATCATGATACAATTGGCCCTGACACAACCAGGGCTGAAAGATGGAGTTGTGTGGGTTTGAGAACAGCTGCTGCAGCATCTCTTTACACTGTTGTAGTTGGTCTCAGGTTAACACCTCTCCTCTGATCTCACCTGAGACAACTGCTGATGTTTCTTTTGCATCTGCTTGAAGTCATGGCTTTGGTTGATTGCCACTGCTAATTAACTCTGTACTTTATGCCAAACAGAACACAAAGGGTACAAGACTAGTCCACAACCTGTCAATGATTTACCAAAACACAACTTTCCTCTGATTCTTAGAGAAGTTTAAATAGCACTTGATTTGAAGACAATTGTTTTATATGTTTAGATTCCTAGCAAGAACTTGTCAATATGAATATTCTGTATTTCTCAGAATCACACCTTCAAGTTTAATTCTGGAAGTCTGAAAACAAAAAAATGGCTTTAATATTATTTAATAAAGATACCTCTGGTGAAAACGACACTAGGTATGCAAGTACATAAATATTAAGATTTTATCAACCCAACAGAATTTTCAGATGTCTTTTGCAGAGAAAAACAAAACAAAACCAAACCAACCAACCAACCAAGCAAAAATTAATATTTTTTCTTGAATTTCATAGGAACGAGTGCTAAGGATTCCTGGAAACTGTGCAATACTCAGATTCTGTGCCAGATTTTGCACTATCATTAACTGCCTATTACTTAGCAGCTGTTCTGGTTGAATTATTAGGGATTTTTTTTATAGTGTTACACTGTTTGCATAGCATCTTTTTAAAAACCACTTTCATAGATCTCAATTTTTGAATGCATAAGGTAATTAAAACCACCTAAGTTAACACCTAACCAAGAAAGAAGGAAAACAGGCAGATAATTTAGATGTAAAATAGATTATCTCATTAAAATATCTCTTAATATACTAACCCCTGATTATTGCATTCTAATTGTAGTGGAGGGAAACCTGTACTTCAGATGAAGTGTCATTAATAAATAAATAAAACCCAGTAACCCTAGATTCCCACCTGTATCAATGTACAGTGACATCAACTTGATTCTGAAATTCAGCTCTTTTAGGCTTTTGTAAACCATCTTTCAGCCAGGATTAGCATCACTTTTGTTGTCAGCGTTGAATTTCAAACATTAAAAGATCTCTTCAAAAGCAGTTATAGCAATTATCTCACTTTTACTTGAGATCATATTCTAATATAATACTAATTCTGGCTACTTCACTACAGTTGAATACACATAAAACCAGCTCAGCACTATGTGTGCCATGGCAGAGTGTATGAGATAACCAGATGTCATTCTTTGAACATTTGGTTCTCATATTTTAATACAATGCCCAAATTAGTTGCAGACATATTTTGAGCTTGAGCATTATATGTTCACCTTAATCTTGTCATTTTCCTCCATTTCAATTCCCTCATTCTCATTAGTTGTCAATAATTAGGGTTGTATGGCAAGTCAAACAGACAAAGAGAGCAGTTCCATGAGTGCTGTGCAGCAGCCAGCAGAAACAAAGGAAGTCTCCTATAAAGGAACATCTATGGCACTGTCACAGAGGACTGAAAAAAGCCTTCTTCTCTAAAAACATCTTGGCAGTAAAAAAAGGAACCCTTCTGTTCAAACTCATATCAACCTGAGATGATCATAAAGGAGAAAATACAACAGAGTTGAAAAAGGTACCTAAGAGGATGAAAGTTATTTCAGGATGATTCTGGAGAAAGCACAGAATGAACTTCCCACTGCCACTGCCTGACAGATCATAATATCAGGCAGAAAGCAACATGAAATTCATAGCACTGAATGAAGGAGATAAATGGAAAGAACACCAAAAGATCTGTGATCAGATCTTCAGCTTGTACAAATCAGCACTGTTTAATTTGTTTTAATCACACGATACTAATTTACAACAAGTTTAACAAGAAATGGTTCTTCCAGAACACTATAAGCAGTTTTCCTGCTGGAGACAATAGAAGGAGCATTTGTTTGTTCCTGGATAGTTGATATTTGGGACCAAAGTCTGAATATTTGTGATTTATGCCATGTTCCTTGACATACAAAAGAGGTAGCAAAGATCATTAAATTATGTCTGCTTTTTGTGTTACTTATACCTTACATTTCTCTATCCAAATTCAAACAGTGCTATGGAATATGTGCCATGATTGACACTTTTCTCACTGTCATTAAACCAAGCAGGAGTAAACCCTCTGTAGTGCATTAATTTACATCAAGGCTTAGATATATTTATTATTCTGCTCCACAGTATAATTTGTAACCATTGCTACTAGAAAAATACTACCTCTTTGGCATACCACATTATTTCCATTCATTTACAAAGAAAAAAATACTCATGAATTAAGAGAACATCAGTTTAGATACCACAACTGACTATTACACAATAAATAATAACCAAAATACCTGTGAGTTTTATTAGTCTCCATCCTAGAATTTTGCCCATATAAAACCCCTTAAAGATGGAAATAAATTTTTGTCTGAGAAGGAAAACCGCCCATCTGCTGTTATGAAATATATTCTCGTTTATTTATATTTACAATTAAAATTTTGCTATTAATGAAACAGATTGTGAGAGTGTGTGTTATAAAATGTATATAAAACTATTTCCACACTAACAAAGTCTGATTCCTACAACCTATAGAACTTGCTACAACTACTCAGACTACTATTGATTTCATGTAATTCAAAATATTCAAAATGGGTTATTAAGTAAGCCAAGAGATTATAAATAATCTTTCAAGGAATCCTGACAACAAGATCAGTTTATGCAGCTTTACCTAGTTCACAGTTTTCTGTCACTGAAGGCATTGGTTTCTGTTTCTTTAATTCAGAAAATGATCAGGAAACACAAAATGAAACTTGCTGTAGAAAGACCATCCAAATTAGAAAATGCTTTCCTCTGTGCTAGTGACAAGTTATCTTTGTCAGAATGACACATTGTCACCTCTGATCTGTCATCTCCAACCTCCTTTAAACATTCCAAAGGATCAACAGGCCCAGGGAAAACAAATTCATTTCTTTTCATAAGGATTTGACTGCTGGAGTCATCTTCCAAAGAGTGACTTTCAGGTGCACAGGTTACCTGTTCACATACTTGGAGGCTGAAAGGCTGTTCTGATGGCAGAGTTGTACTTAATTAAGCACTACTGGATTTATTTTTAAAAAAAACTGTTCTTTTTGTCCATATTATCTTAGGATATAAATAGAAAGAAAAGTTTAATTAGTTAAGGAAGAAATTTGAGCCAGGTCTCAATTCAAACATTTGATCCATGAAAGTGTAACCTAAGCAGTGGTTATTGTCACCTTTTGAATCCTTTATAAGACAGAGTGGCAAGCCACAGCCAACATTACTATTTTGCCTGGTATCTCCTCAGCTATTTTTCCTTTACCTAGCTGAGAAAACTCCAAAGGTGAGCAGCTGACTTGAGATTAATTAAATAAAATTACTGTGCAGAGGTGTACCAGTAGTAAGTACAATAACCATTGTTCTAAAGTTTTTATTTTAATTGCTGGGATTACATACAGATGGACTTTATATAGATAAGTATCAGTTTTCTTTTTATTCTTCAGAGTTGTTGGGGGAGATAAAAGAAGTAAACTTTCTTACCTTTCCTTTTCCAACTGCATATATTGTTACTTGTATTGCCAGATTCCGTGCATTCCAGTAAGACTAATTATTAGATTAATGGTTACATAGAGTTTAAAAATGTGCTGTATTTATATAGGTTGTAGGGAAATGATACAATATTGATCATCAATTCACAACATGGTTAATGTAATCCATCTTATTAAAAAGCATTATTTCTGCTATTTTTAACCCTAAATCTTGTAATTTATTAAGGAATAGCAGAGATGTTGGTTTGATCAATGAGATTCATCTACTCTTGTTGACCTTACAGTAATCTTCAAAACACAAAAAACGTAATTTGTTGTAAGATGCATTTGCATTTCAAAACTCTGTTTGCAATATTCTACTTTGCACAGGTTTAAAATGAGCCTTACAGACATTCTAAGCCCTTCTGACATCGCTGCTGCTCTGCGGGACTGCCAAGGTGAGAAAACAATTAAAACTCTCAAAATCTTTTATTTTGTGTAACCCATGTGAAGTTTAACCCAGTCCCAAAGGAATACTGAACAAGTGCATACTTCAAACAGATTTCTGTAATCTCTTTACTCAGCTGTCACAGTATGTTTGTTCATAACTGGTTTATATTGTCAGTTTGGAGCTTATCCCCACACGATTTTGTTGGATGTTTAGGAGGGTATGGGGCAGTATTGCAAATCCATTCATTCTTTGACAAGCTTCACCTACTGATCATGTTTAGAACAATTAAACGTAGTAACGTAGCATCCTCAGACCATTTAGGAACAGTGAACACAGTGGTCTGGGGTTAATTTCTTTATTAATTTATTTTCAGCTCCAGATTCCTTTAGTCCCAAAAAATTCTTTCAGATCAGTGGGATGTCTAAAAAGAGTAGCAGCCAGATCAAGGAGATCTTCCGGATTCTCGACAATGATCAAAGTGGCTTTATTGAGGAAGATGAGCTCAAGTAAGGATTTTGTTAACTACTTGGAGGCTATCAAAAAAATAAGTGCTTTTTCCATTCTAGAATTTTTAGTAAATGTGAACACAATTTATGCTAAATGTTGATAAAACCTTCAGAAGAATGTGAAATATATATTTAAATAGATAATCCCTATAGAGAAAAGCATATTAGTAATACCTGCCTTAGATGCTCAGTATATAAAAAAAGAGCTCCCTGGGGCTGGATTTTCATAGTGGACAGAATTAATTCAATTAGGGTTGCACTTAAAAAGCAGAAATAAATACAAATAAGATTTAGCTTGTCAAACAAAGCAGTATTTGAAAGACTTGGCTATTGGAGTAAATTATTTAGAGATGGCCATCAGTTCAATTATACAACAAGCATAAAAAATACTATGGCATGAAAATCTAAATCCAGGTTATTTCCTCCCAAGGTATTTCCTTCAGAGGTTTGAGTGTGGAGCCAGAGTGTTAACCAGCTCAGAAACCAAGACCTTCTTGGCAGCTGCAGATCATGATGGGGATGGTAAAATCGGGGCTGAAGGTATTAACTACTTTAAATACAAAATTAGGCACCTCTGGATGCTTACAGGGATGTGGGATTCTCTTTTATGTTGATGGTACATTAGTGCACCCCCCATGATTTTACTGAAACCCTTGAGTAGCAACCTATTTAAGGGTGGAAATGGTCCCTGATCTTACAGGTTCATCTCTGCAACTCCTTCTGAGCATGAGCAAGCAAAAAACCCCAGGAACTCTCCTGTTGCCACTCACTCCCATATTTCCAGTTGTTCTGAAAAGAACTGCTCCTTATTTCTCCTCCCACTTACTCTAATGTAAGGCAGCACTGGCATCACTTGGAGTACACAAATATAAAATCAAGGACAAAGGAACCAGCTGCACATAGGAGAACAAACAGCTCATACATCAGCTTGTTTCCAGCAGCTACTGCCCCACAGAAATTCCAGGAGGCACTGAAATCATTCTCAATATGCAGCATGTAGCTCTGTATTTGTTTTGCATGATAAGGATAACAGAATGATCAAGTGTCACTACTGGAGTCTGAGATCCCACAAAGGATCTGTGCAGGAATGGATGCTCTTTATCTTCAGTGGCAGGTTAAGGAAGAAAGGAGCAGCTGGTTTAGGAAGCACATACTGCACTCACCACGTGGAAACACTGGTGTGATTTAATGGCTGCACGCTGCAGAAACCTCCTGATCTCCTAATTCCATATTTCTGTGCCCTGTTTTGGAGACAAAGCACACACACAAAAGGCCTGCAGCTAATGGCAACTCACTCCATGAGAGCAGTGCCCTGCCCAGACGAGCATGAAAGGGGCTTAGGGAATAGCACGCAGGGAATGTGCTGGCGTGCAGATTCCCCAGCTCACTGCACTAGCAGGACAGAACCCTTCTATTTCTTTCTTTAGAAGGAATTAAATCCAGTTCCTTAGGAACTATGCCAGAATAAACACACATGATTTATGAAGCAATCTGTATATTAATACAGTTACTCAGGGATGGGGCTGATCAGATTCATGGAAGCCAAACATTTAAAAGATCTTTAAAATAACAGTATCTTATTGCACAACTCAACACCCCAGGATCATACCACATGGAATTGCACAGTGCTTTTAGCTTTAGACTGTGCTCTAAATCAACACTTCTCAATGTCTGAAGCATTACAAACAGCTAATTAAACACATGGACTCGCTCTTCTTTTTTTTACTTCAGCTCTTACTGCTTATTTAAATTCCATATAAGCCATTCCATTATTTTTGCCTAAGAATAGTATTATGCAGAGAGAAGGCCAAAACTACCCTGAATATTTAATCATTCCGTGTAAGTGTCAGCAAAACACTGCCTTTCCATGTGTTGTTTAAAAGAGGATATTTAGGTGATGCCTCTCATCCACACTTTTCTTCTCTGGTCATCTATCAGATAACTTTGTTCTGTTCATTCCTATTCTAAATCTCTTGATAAGCCACTAATCTTTTCCTCCTAATCCTTTCATGTTAATATTTCTTTTATGTAAATATTCTCTTATTTTTCACAGAATTCCAGGAAATGGTGCAGGCTTAGAGGTTGAGAAGGACCAAACAAGACAGAATTGGGATGAATCTGCACAAGACACTCCCAAATCTTGAAAATCAGGAGTTCCTTGTTTATCTTGAGAGTGTCTGTTATTTTTTCACTGACTTAGCAACATAATGAAACACTGATTACAGATTTTTTTTCATTGTGTGGACCATTTACCATGTTCTAACTTCTACTTTAGCAGACACTTCCCTTAAAAATATCCAATAAAAATTAATCATATACTGTAGCCTGTGTCTATTTTTTTGACTCCTATATTGAAACATGAGAATTCTTAAACTAAAAGTGTTAATCCCTCTAAGATCTTGAATTTATCAGATCTTCACATATGGAACATCGTTTGTAATTAGTGGGAGTTCTGATTTACAATAAACCTTCTGGATTAAGCTTAAGTTCTCAGATCTTCATCAAAGACTAGGAGCTCAAATACAGTTGTGAGATAGGTGAGGGTAAAATCTCTTGCTGACTTCCAAGTGACAAGCAGTCATATTTGCTCAAGAAGTGGCTTCTGCATGAGGTTGCTGCAGTTTTAAACCACTCTTTTACATCAGCCAGTTAAGAGATGAGGAAAGCAAAAACCACATGCTTTCCTGCAAAGAGAATTTAAAGTAAAGCCTATGAGGACTTGAGGTTTCAGATAACTGTGAGATTTTAAGAAGCAGAGGGGAAGCAAGAGACCTTCTCGGTGGTATTTTCTTGTTTTCTCAATAGGGACAACTGAAAGTGTGGAGGAAGAATTTGTAGAAATGCATGTTGAGAAAGCTTCAACCTACTCTCCCTGGTGGGCTGGACTGATGTATTAAAAATGTCCTTCATAAACACATCCATCTCTGGTAGTGCTGAAGAAATGTCTTTTTATGAGCAAACAATTCATTCACTCATTAGAAAAGGAGATATTCAGATGCTCTGATGGAGTATTTATACCTTCACTTGCTTTCTCAACATTAGCAAGTTGCAGGTCACACACATGCAGCTTGCAGAGGCACCACAACATGGCAGAAGCCTTTAAGCAAAGTGAACAGTTCAGTCACTGCAATTTCAGCACATTTCTTCCTTTGCTGCAAACTCCTACATTCAAAATTAACTGCATGTGTTGCAATCCTAACAAAACAGTACTTGAAAAATTTCTTTTGGTTAAAACATCCTCATCATCAAAGCAAAAGCAGTTCAATAAATTAAAATTCTCCTCTACTCATTGTGAAGAAAAGTTCATGCAATGCCATCCTCCAGGATTCCCTGGACATCTTAACCCAAAACAAATTCCATAATGATTCTTCCCTGACTCTTCCTCTGCTCTCTGCAGCTACCTAATCTTTTGGGAGCCAAGCAATACCAAGTCAGACAAGAAACTTCTATGGCCTTTTAAAAAAACCTGTACTTATTAATCCACAATTCTTAACAGCTGACAACTGAAAACAGAGGTTTTGTATCATTTTGAGAGGTTTTCAAGCAGAATAAATTTGCATACTAGTCATTTGTAAGCTGGTAGACTCAGTACCTGTGAGAATTTAATGTGGCCATCACAATTTTACTTTTATTGTACAAAAATAATATAAACTTATAAAAAGTGAACACTGAATTTTGATACTACTTCCTAACATTATGAAATATGCTCTAGAGTATCAGTGACTTAAACAGAGCTATTCAGATTTACACAAGCCAAGGGGCTGACCCATGAGGAACTGACCCATGGCCATTCTCAGAAAGTAAGATGGATGTCACAGGATAGTCACAAGAAATAAAGTGTGTTCTTGGCAATGAAATCAGACTGATGACAGAAGGGTCTTGGAGTAGTTCACATGTAAGTAACGAACAAACTGCTCTCCATTCCACTGACAATTAACTGTCCTGACCTTGACTAATCATGTTACATCAGGCAGGCAAATGCCTGTAAAATAAAGAATTTTCCAGGTGCTGTTGCACTCTGAACTCTAGTTCCTCTCAATGTCTCAGCCTTTGCATTGTGGACCTCAACAAAGAAACCCAGAGGCAAAGTACAAATTCTGTTATTCTCTCTGAGTATATACTGAGATGCAACAGGCTGCTGGAGCAGATCACCAAACAGAAAAAATACACCTCTCTACTCAAGATCTCTTAAGTGTCCAAAGTACTGCACTTAAAGAATCTTTCCATGCTTTCCATCAGGAAAAAAGATACCTTAAAAACCCCAGTAGTACAGTACCTACCCCAATAGATTCAAGTAAGGGAAAACCTGCTGCTTGTAGGAAGAAACATTTAAAATTAAAACATCTTATCACATCTCCTTGAAACATTAAATCACACTTTTGAATGCTCTTGTAAAACATGTAAGAGTGATAACTCAAACAGAATATATTCACTGACAAAGATCCTTGTCTGCTCCCTAGCCTTAAACAAAACACCACTGGTAAAGCTCCTAGAGACACAACATGTAGAATTCCCACTGTTTCAGGCAGATCCCTGTAATTGAGAAAGCTCCTGGGCAGGGTTTTATTGACTGACAAGGAAGGAAAAAGTAAATATTTTGACCATATTTAACCCCCATTTAACATATTGATATGGGTGCTCACTGTAAGTATATACTTAATGAATAGGATGGAAATAATAATTAACCTACTGCACTCACCACAATTTGATGTGAAAGGCAGCAGTCAGAATCAGGCACCACTGGCAATTCTGCTTACAGATTGCAATAGAAGTTGCAACTGATTATTAGAATTGCCACTTGTACACTGCATACTACAGTTATTCACTAGACACAACTACTATAAAAATATATTTTTAGAAAACACCAGGATACTTATGATTCCCTTAAAATATAGGTCTCAAGGGTGCTATTTCATGTTCACATTATATACCCCCTAATACCTTGTGCCAGTCTACCCTACCTACTAATTAACAGTTAAAATTAAAATATAAAAAACCCCAGTAGCTTTATTCAACCTCTAAGCAGAAAAATGCCATGCCTTAAATAGGTCAAACTGTGACATCACTCTTAATGTAATTCTCATTTCTTGCAGTGCTCAGACAGGAAATTATTAACATATTAATATAATCCATCCCCAGAGCTGAAATTCTTTTAAAAGCCTAGCCCCTTCCTCATCTTCTCTTCCCAGCTTTTCTTCAGATCCAGGCTAGTAACATTAAACAAACAAAAACATTTCAATGTCTCAAGTTTTGCATGAAAGTAGTTATTCAATTGCTACTCAGTAACTTTGTATTCTTAATCATAACCCGAGCTAGTGTAAAGTTGCTGCCTTCCTTTATGAAATCTCTGGCCCTGCAAAGCAAATGCATCCATTATTAAACCATTACTTACCACGACCCCCCCGGTGCTGCTCACATTCCCTGACATCACACTAAGGAGAAGTCAGGGGGACGTGAAGGCTGTCCTAGCAGGTGCCCAGCTCCAGCTGCACTGCTGTGTTTTCCCACACAGCTCCACGGGCCTGTTGCAGTGTTAACAAAGCGTGCAGCCATTGTGCTTTTTTCTGGATCACAGCATTATTTTGTAATTTATTTGCTAAACTAATCCCAAACTGCTGAGTTTACGCATTTGTTAACACATTTAGACTGCATACTGTCAATGGAACAGCTATTTGAGCTGTCAGCTGTATTTATTTAAAGCTGTCAGCTCTAACACCCAGAGTGATTTATCGTACACCTTTTTGTGAAGTCTGCTACTACACAGCTGATGGAAGTGCTCAAAATAGTATCCAGGAATAGGCTCAACAAACCAAAACATATGTCTACACAATACGATTTCTTACTTCTATGTATTTTTTAAAATAAATTGGAAAGCACTCAAAAAGTTGGTAATTGTCTGTCCCTTGATGCAGGGGTTGTCCTGCAAATTCCCAATGTACTTATGCAGCAGTTTAATTTTACATAATCATGGGCTGGGAATCACATTTCAAACTCGGGGTGATCTGATGCCACTTTGCAAATGTCAAGGTGTGGTGTTACTGCACATACAATTAAGAAGATGGGATGAAATTGGAACCACAATCGAAGTTTCTTCATGCCCTGTTAATGTGTACATTAGAAATGTAATAATTTAATTGAATCTGTTATCACTCACTCGTTGTAGATTCTCACAAATACTTCCACCAAAAGCAATGTCAAGTTACAGATGAGGTTGCACTGAGCAGAATTATATGTTAGCAATCACTACACATACATTAATTCCTTTCCTAGGGAAAGCTGGACATGGAAACACCTTCCTCAGCAATCTCCATTTACAGTGAGTACCCAGTGTCCAGCCCTATGTACCTCCACAATATATCCCTTGCACCAGTGTTTGTATTGCAGCATAAACAGGCACCCCCCTCATAGCCCAGGATCTCCATCTTGCTAGGCCAGGAACACACATCTAAACAATTCAACCAACACAAGCAAAAATCTACAGTCACTGCTGTTTTATGATTTCTTTGGTAAGAAATTATCTAACTTGACTACCAATACTATCAATTTTAAGCATTTCCTTGTTTTGCTTTAAGTGAGTAGTATAAGCAAATTACCTTCCTCTGGCCCGATCACCACCTCAGCCCTGCCTGCAGTGGAACACAAGTAAGGAGGGGAGCTTGGCTCTTTTTGTTTGATGCATTCAATCCTGACTGGATGTTCCCAGAAATTGCCTCGAATGTGCTGCAGCCTTCAAATGGCCAGACCACAACAAAAGGACTGTTCTGCACACACTGCTGAATTTTAACTCAGAGCTGTAGGGTAGGAAACAAGAATTACTGTATGTGGATATCTCATCCTGACACATTTGGCCTGATTCTTCCCCAAACCCTACTCAGGGAAATGCTAGGGAGCTCAGCACAGCAGGGCTTTCCCTCATTCTGCTTTGCTGGCAAGGGGAAGGAGTCACTGAAACACCATGAAATGATAATGCAGATTCTTTCTGCAGCATTGGAACCATTTCCTACAGCTGGACGAGACCTGGCTGGACTGTCTGGAAATGCTCTGTCTATAGTGGCTCAGCCTGTTGTGTCCAGGCCACACAGGAGGAGCTGCTCACCCTTGAGAGGTTTGGGTTAAACGCCACCCGTGCGGGCAGGAAAGGTGACACCCAAGGTGGTGGTGATCTCTGCACCCATGGAAAGGAGCCTGCACACATCCACATGAACTCACCTATCCAAACTCCAAGCTGAGCCAGCTGGGAGGGCCTCAGCACGGTCAGGGGAGGTGAGCCAGCACTTCTATTTCATGCCTCCCCTCCCTCACAAGGCACCGGCCTCCTCCAGGCCGGGCACTGGAGGGGTTTGCAGCCATGGCACAAGGCAGGAGGGATGGGATGGAGCTGACTCCAGCAGCCCAGGGGGAAACTGCAGCCATCCCCCTCTGGCTTACAGTGCTCACTTTTGGAGTGCACACATTAAATATTAAATTGCTGCAGTCTTAGAGCATCTCTGTTCCACACAGTGCTCCCTCCTGCTGCACTGGATTGGATTCTCAAGGAATACACCAGCTGCTGAGGCTGAGGACTATCTCTAATGATGCTACTGGCAATGAAAGTAGATATAAACTAAGAGTGATGATGGGAACTGAAATAATAACAAAAGGAAAAAACTTGAAAAACTCAAGAAATACTATGTTTTTTCAGATTTAATTTGGCGCAACTTTAAGACTTTACCAGTACATTCTTCTAAATGACTTGGTGAAATTAGATGTTCAATTATAACTTTTATACCTTACCCATGTATTTATTTAAGCAATTATGTAACCTTAATTATTCAGATTCCTAAACTTCACACTCCTGTGGAGAAAATAAGTGATACATCTCTTACCATGTAGCTGTTTTTACTTCTAGTTTAGTTCATACTGCATTTTATTAAAATGGGAATTGAAAAGTAATAGAAAAGCTTATTTTATTAGTTAAATGCCACTATCTTAAATGTGCCAGACAGAAAACTGAAAAATAATCAAAACAGATATAATAGGTCTATTTATGGCGAAATGATTACCTGCACTAAGTGATGCTACTTGTCAATTCCTTCAGCATACTCAAATCTCGGATTCTACCGCTCAAAAGAAAGCGTTTCTACTTTTTCCAGCTGCCAGGCAGCTCTGAACTAGCCAGAGGGAAGCGAACCGCTTTTTTGCGCTTCGAACAGGGGTGCGATGGCCGGGACACTGCGGAACACCCGGGCCCACCGGCCGGAGCTCCCCGCCTGTGAGGGGCTGCCGGGCGGGGCTGGGCGGGACCCCAGCGGGAATCGCGGTCTCTGACCGGACACAGGCTCCGGCTGAGGGGGCGCCGGGCACGGCCTCCGGCTGAGGGCTCTGGCTGAGGGGGCGCCGGGCACGGGCTGCTGAGGGAGCGCCGGGCACGGGCTCTGGCTGAGGGCTCTGGCTGAGGGGGCGCCGGGCACGGCCTCCGGCTGAGGGCTCTGGCTGAGGGAGCGCCGGGCACNCCTCGGGCCGATCCCCGATGGTGTCTGGCGGCTGCCGGCCCCAGGCTCAGGATGGCGGCGGCGGGGGCGGCCGGCCAGGAGAAGCAGCTCGCTCCGACCCTCCTCAGTTTCTTCATCTACAACCCCAAACTGGGGCCCAAAGAGGGAGAGGTACCGGGGGGCTGTCACGCCCGGGGATGCGGGGAAGGCGCGGCGGTCCCTCCGTGCCCGAGGCCGGGCCGCAGCATTGCGGGCTCGGCGCTGTCCCTGCGGAGCGGCCCCGGACAAAGGCGGTCGCAGCTGCGGCTTTTCCGGCCCGCGGCCGCCGCATCCGCACCTGGGATTGGGGTACCCCGGGGCCGGGCCCGGCTGCCTCCCCCATTGGGTCTGTCACTGCTTCGGACCGAAAAAACTGTAACCGGAGGTGTTGTCCGCAGCAGGGCGTGTATTGTAGATGGGGAGCTGGATAGTCACCAACTGTTATACTGATGCTTTAACTTTGCCTAAAAATAACTTTTTCGACGTCGATACAATATGGTAGAAAGGTTGCTATTTAGTGTAGTTATAGTCAAGTTACTGCTCGTGTTTGTTCGCCATCGTGTCCATTGGTAAAGAACGTCGTGAAGCTCTAGTCAGTAGCTTTTAGCAGCGCGTTGTGTGGTTGATGCTCAGCTTGAATAGCTTTTTAACAGAACAGTGTACTTACATACTTAGCAATGACAGGATCAGGAGCTGAGCGTGCCCTCAGCACCCTCCTGGGTGACTCCAGACCGGGGGAAGCTGTTGCTGCTGCTGTTGCTGTTTGCCTCTGCGAGCTGGGGACTGGGCCGGCAGAAACCTCGTGGAGCCCAGCAAAGTCCCGTGTGTGCGGTGGAATAATCTGGCTCACCGTGGCAGGTCGGGGGGGACTGGCTGGGAGCAGCTCTGCAAAACAGGACCAGGGAGTCTGTGAACAACAGGTCCTACGTGAATCAGCAGCGAGCGCTTGTGGCTGTGGGAGGGAGGGTGGCTCAGCAGGTCCAGCCAAGCCAATGCTTCTCCTCTGTCCAGCACATGTGAGGTTGCTGGTGAGTGCTGTGTTCCTCCAGGGATTCCCAGAGTAGGAAAAATACTGGCAAACTGAAATAGCCTAGTGGAGAACCCCTGAGTCAGTCAGGGGGATGCAGTCTGTGGCGTACCCAGAGGAGCCTTTGATAACTGTATTCGTGCAGCCTGGAGAAGAGACAATGTGGAAAGGGGGCAGAGGGCAGTCTCACCTGCCTAAAGGATGGCAGTGGATGATGGACTCAGGTTCTTGAAGCCAAAGAATCAAAGGACAGATGAAGGGAAATTCTGATGATAGGAAAAAAAAAAATTCTTCACAGCGAAGTGATCTAACATTGGAGCAGAGCTGGAAAGTTGTGGAATTTCCATCTGTGGAGGTATTGAACACATGACTGGACAAGGCCTGGAGCAATCTGAACTGCCTTTGAAGCTTGCTATGCTTTGAGCTGGCTTTGAAGCTCCCCTTGCTTTGAACAGGCTGAGAAGTGACTGGGGCCTGTGATTTCAATATCCTTCAATTTATAAAGTACTTTGACATATCACGGGATGATTGACTGCTTAAGTGTGCTTAATATGCCTTTTATTGGTTATTACAGAAGCCCATTTTGGTACAAAATAAAATTCTGCATAAGTAATTAAGGGATTAAAAACCAAGCAAACCATGAACTCAATATGCTTTGATTTTGTTAAAATGCATTTGCTTGGATTCTTTTTTTGAATTTTAGGAAGAAAAGAAGATTCTCTTCTATCATCCAAATGAAGTAGAAAAGAATGAAAAAATTAGAAATGTGGGGCTCTGTGAAGCTATAGTGCAGTTCACGAGGTAGGAAGTCTGAGTGCATGGCTCATTGCTTTGGCACAAGCACTGTATTTTAAATAGCTCAGTTATCTGTCTTCCTGTCAGTGTGCATAAATATCTATATCTACATATATGTTTTCTTTCCAGGACCTTTAGCCCAACAAAACCTGCAAAATCCCTGCATACACAGAAGAACAGACAGTTCTTCCATGAACCTGAAGAAAACTTCTGGATGGTCATGGTACTTATGCACGTGATATGCATATTCCTAAAACACCATCCTGCAATGTTCTCAATGCATTCTGCATTGTCTAATACCAGCCTGTTCCACTTCCTAGGTTGTACGGAATCCCATAATAGAGAAACACAAAGATGGAAAGCCAGTCTATGAATATCAGGAAGAAGAATTGCTGGTAATAATGAACTTTCCTTTTTTTTTTTTTTTAATGAGTTGTTATATTTTAAGAGTACTTCCAGAAATATCTTAGTTTGATTCTTCTTGAGCTGAAGTCAGGTTGATTTTATATATACCTATCTCCATAAATGGAAAAAGGGCAAAGTAGTTTTCAGTAAAGTTTAAAGAAGAGCACAAGATAGAGAATTATCCAGAGAACAGTTCAAGATCATTCAATGAACACTGGTGAAATATACAGCTGTGAGACTTTTTGCTTGGAGTAGGTGAATATTTGGCAGGGTGGGATAATAATTAAAAAGCTGGTTGGTTATCCTGCCCCTGTTCATTACAGTGTGCATTACTTTTGTTCCTCTCTGTGTCCTAAGAAAAGGATTGGAGTCATAGGGACTCTATTTTGCCAGATAAAATAGTATTTTGATCTGGGTTACGATCTCAGCCCCATAAAACCTTCTATAGTGTCCCACCTTCTCCAGCCTTTGATTTGGATGAAGAAAGAGCTGTCAGAAAGAGGTTCTTTTTCACTGACCACTGGCCTCAGGGACAGGCACTGTTTGTAACTGGAATCCTTGGCATGAGTTCTTAAGGTGCTTTTGGGACTAAATGTGAAGGGGGAAGGAATCCCTTTGTTGAAATCATACTATAAAAGGACAGAGACATTTCTAGATGCTGACTGAAAATGCCATTTAACTTTTCAGAGATTGATTTCTCCTATTTGTGTCTTTGCTGGCTCTTTGAAAACACATTATGTGTAGCTCAGCCAAAATACTGTAATTCTGCCTCTGCTCCTACTGATGTGCTGCTCTCTTTCCTGCAGGACAAGGTTTATAGTTCAGTCCTCCAGCAGTGCTACAGCATGTACAAGGTAGGGTTAACACTGGAGGCTCAAGGCCTTTTACAAAACAAGAGCATGAGATACTTCAATGACACATACATATTTGCCTCTGCTGCCATATATACCTGGACCCTGCAAATCTAAATGTTTTTTCAATAAAGAAAGGATACATTTGGATTGATGTTAAGGGAGATGGGTTGTAATCTATATTCATAGCCAAGTTACAAAAAATTATTGTAAATGATTACCCAACTAACTGATTTTTTTTTCTTTGAACTGTTAGCTTTTCAATGGCACATTCCTGAAAGCCATGGAAGATGGGGGTGTGAAAGTTCTAAAGGAGAGGCTAGAGAAATTCTTCCATCGGGTAAGACCTTATTTTTCAGGTACATACAGTGTGATTCTGCACAAAAAAGAGAAAACACCAAAAAAAAGAAAGTGGCAGCAGTGTGACTATAAAACACAGGCAGTGGAAAATATGTAGAGTCAACACAAAGTATGTGGTTATTAATTTTGTCAAATACTTCCTGCTTCTTCTGACAGAGTAGGTTCTTTAAATGGAGTTGAACCACAAGTGTGGTTATGGCTTGATGGAACAACTTAACTGTTGGATCTTTTTTCTGATGGAATTGTGTTCCTTCTTTCAAAATTCTGCTTTAATGTTTGTATTGGTTACTGTGATAGTATTTCATGCAGACCTATTTGAGTGACTGTTGAAGAATCATTGAGGTTAGAAGGAATTTGGGAGGCCATCCAGTGCAGCCTCCTACTCAAAGCAGGGTAACACTGATTTTAAACTCTCCTGCCCACAGCTTTTGGTGGTTGAGACTTGAGAACATCCAGGGGTGGAGATTCCACTGTGCATGCACAGGCTTGAAGTCCTGTAGTACTGAGGAATAGTGAATAGTTGAATTTTTTAACTTCTCTCCTCTGCTCTGCTCTCCATGTGGAATTAGTAGCCAATCATGAGAAAAGGTTTCAGGAAATACTGCATTCATTATGAGTAGTCTTCAGAAGGTCATTTCAAAACTGATGTTTTAGTGAAAGGATGAAAAGCAAAACCTATTTTTCATATAAAGTAACACAGTAGTCACATCTGGCAGAATTTTGAATTCCTACATGAAAAGTTTCATCAGGCTTTAAAAGTGCCTGCCTGCCCCCATTTTTCTTGTTTGCACAGAAGGAAACAGGACTGCTGTCAGCAGTTTGTGTTTTTGTTGTAGAGATGTGAATATTGAGATCTCTGATAATGCTGGAGTGTAGACACTGCATTAATAGTGTTAAAAATTTTGTTCTTTTAACAGATTTTTAGAATAGCACAATGTTGTGACAATGTAAACAAAAGTACAGGCTTTGCTTGTGGATTTGGGGAAGGTCTTGCTTGTTTTTTGTAAGATTTATGGTAAACTCCAGAATAAGCACCAGTGGCACACAGAGTACTGTGATGAGCTGATGTTTGCTTCTGTCCAGATTAAATTAAAAATAGACCTTGGCAAAAAAGAAAGTAAATGGATTTTTATTGCTAAATCAGAGCAATAAAAGCTGTGACCTGAGAGAACTGTCAGCCTCTTGGTCTGTATTACTTGTGGGCATTTGGAAATGTGAAGTGACTGTAGAGGGAGCCATTGGATAAAGCATCTTTCACAGAGCACTTGATGGTGCATTTGAAATGTCTTGCTAAAGGTTACAGTCTGTCAGGAAAGAAAATAATAGAAATTATTTATTCCATTGCACATTGAAATCTAATCATCTATTCCTATTTCTACAGCTAAAGCTGAAATTAAATATCAGATAGGCTTTGCTTGTTTATACTCTCAAAAGATCTTGAACTTTCCTTAAAAGCTGTTGTCATAATGATTAAATAAAAGCAAAGTGACACCTGGAATCACATTCATGCACTCACACATGGAATCACAGAATGGTTTGGGTTGCAAGGTACCCTTAAAGGTCATCTAGGCCAAACCCCTGCTATGGGCAGAGACATCTTCAACTGGATCAGATTACTCAGAGCTTTGTCCAGCCTGGCCGTGAATGTTTCCAGGGATGGGGCATTCAGCACCTCTCTGGGCAAGCTGTGCCAGTGTGTGACCACCCTCATTCTAAAAAACTACCTTCTCATATCTAACCTAAATTGAGCCTCCTTCAGTCTGAAACCCTTGTCCTACCACTACAAACATTTGTAAAAAGTCTGTCCCCACATAAAGGAGTGTGTCATACAAGCAGCACTGGAAGGATTTTTTTTTTCTTTGATTTTTGGTCTAGATTATTTGGGATTAGACTCAAATGTCTCATTTAAATCTACACCTTAGCAGTCTTCTGGATTCTAAAAGCCAACTGTTGTTCTCTCAGTACTTGCAGACACTGCACTTACAGTCTTGTGATCTGCTGGATGTGTTTTGTGGAATCAGCTTCTTTCCACTGGATAAAATGACTTACTTGAAAATTCAGTCATTTATTAATAGGATGGAAGAAAGCCTGAACATAGTCAAGTACACTGCATTTCTCTACAATGACCAGCTTATCTGGTAGGTACTTCAGAAATTCTTTTGTGTGTCATCAATTTCTAATCCTATGAGTAAGTGTCATAATAGAGAAGCTTTTAAATTCATGCCAGAGTTGGATGAAAATGAGAAAACATGAGTCAGGCTGCCATTCAGCAAGAAAGGCATTGGTCTGAGCTAGGTGGAGGAAAATGTGTGATCTGAACTGCAGCACAAACATAATTAGTTTCTTTTCCCCCATAATGTTCTAGGAGTGGACTGGAGCAAGATGACATGAGAATTTTGTACAAATATCTCACAACATCTCTATTTCCAAGGCACATGGAGCCTGAGGTAGTTGGGCTGGGGGTTTTGAGGGGGAAGGTGGTTGGGTGTTTTTGTTTTTTTCTGCTTGTTTATCTGGTAGTAAAGGCTAAAATACCAAAGAGAAATCTCTCTTCTCTCTGCCTCTAAACTGGGTTTTCCTGTGTGTTCTTTTCCCTCAGTTAGCCGGAAGAGATTCTCCAATACGTGCTGAAATGCCAGGAAATCTACAACACTATGGAAGGTAGGTCTTGTTTTACTGTCACCATCTACTGCTTCTTCCCTCCAGGGCAAAACGTTTGGGAGGAGTGTGTGTATTTTGAGTACATATTCCACACACAGCTCATTCCAGAGGGTCACACAGTAGTTGGTGCAATGTAAAACTCGACCCTTGGAAAAAGAAAATGCTTCATTAACATTATTGCATATTTCTTTTTCTTCCCATTGTCCTTAATGCATTTTATGGCAAATCTGGGAATTGTTCCAGTCATTTCTTTTCAGTCAAGTACTCCAGACAAAGATGTAGATTTAATCTAGGATTTATCTATTTGTTTTTCCTCTGTACTCAGCATGTCAATGAGGAATTCTGGACTTAAACAAGCGGGCAACATTCTTTTGAGTAATTGTGGGTCTGGACATCCTTAATCGTGGGAACTCCTAATTGCAAGTTTGGAGAACATCTGTTAAATTCAAGAAACTGAAATAGAAAAATTCATCACATCTGACCTGTTGAATTATTTTCTAGGTTTCTTACTGGACCTTTAAATCTTAATGATCCAGAAACAAAATGCCGTTTCCCCAAAATATTTGTTAATACTGATGACACTTATGAAGAGCTTCACTTAATTGTTTATAAGGTATTACAGTTTCCTTTGCAATTACTCCACAGAATTAGGAATCTCTATGCAATGAAGGTGACAATGATGTGAAGTACTTAGGAATTGTATAGAAAAGTGCATGAATAAGGCCAGGTTAAAGCAAAGAGACAGAAAACTGGCATTTCTAGCAACAAGCTTTAAAGTCTGAATTCTTTTTTCCCCTCTCCTGTACCCTGTCCAAAACAAACAATTGTTTTATTAAAACAAAATAGCAGCCTTGAGTTGCTTTAAGTGATTGCCTGGCTTTATATGGGATTAATCAATAAAACAAAATATTTCGTTCTTACATTAAATGGGAGTTTCTTGCAGACATCTTTGTATAAAGTGCATTTTTACCAAGTTTTATCTTTCTCCTACAAGTTAAATTGTTAACTGGGCTGAATTATAAAATCATAGCTAACCTGTGTTGTGCAGGACTGCAGAAAGACGATCCTACTGAAGTGTTACCTTTAAAAAAGATGTGTGTGTGTGTGTGTGACCTCACTGAAGTATTGTCATTTATTTGAGTTAGTTATCTGTTGTAAATGGGTATTTTTGCTTTTGTTTTGTTCCAGGCCATGAGTGCAGCTGTCTGCTTTATGATTGATGGTAAGTACCTATTAGCATCAATTATTTGCTGAGACTTTTATATGCAAAATACTTTGACATGCATCTTGTTTTACTCTTGAAAAATACTCGCTTGAATTTGTTATCTGAGTCTCTTTTTCATGAGTGCTTTATTACTCTTTTATCTTTGTTCCGGTGGTACAAGTAACTCATTTTACACAATAAAATTACTAAATACTACTTCAATTAGCCACTTTGAAAATCACCCTGAGGCTTTAATTATGGGAGAAATTTGTCCTTGGACTCTTGCTGATGTTTAAAGAAAACAACTACAGAAACTGTACCTTCAGCTGTGAGAAGAGAATCTCATCTCTCCCTTTTCTCTGCCTGACACAGCTTCAATTCCACCCACACTGGAGTTCTGCAGAAAACTGGACAGCATTGTTGGGCCTCAGCTCACGGTGTTGGCATCAGACATATGTGAACAATACAACATCAACAAGAGAATATCAGGGTTTGTACCACACTTCTTTTCCTGCTGCAGTCCCTCATTAATTGGTGAAAAGTTAGGTTTAATGAACTGCTTAAATAATAGTAACATGAGTCCAAATTTTGAAAGCATTAATTGTGTACTTAAAACAATGCTTGTCTACTTCTTTGTGTCTTAAGTGTTTATGAAGTGCATGTTATTGCATATTTGGGTCTCCCTGAAGTAACAACAGATGTTACCAATTTAGGAGCAAATGTTTATTGTCTGGCTGAAATGGGAATTTTAGTAAGTTACTTGGTTACAGTGGAAGCTTTACAGTTGAGGACTTTTCTAGAATTACTGCTTATTGAAATGTTGCCATGTGTAGTAGGTGAGGAAAGAAAGAGGGTTTTTTTTCCATTTTGCAGGACTAAGGTAATTACTTGAGGGGCAAAAAACAGTGAAAAAGGGTGTTAATGCTTTGGAAAATATACTTCACATAGAACTACAGCTGACTTGCAATAAAATTGCATTTATTTTTTGATAGATTTATTAGTTGGGGAAGCAAGAACAGTATCACATATGGCAACATAAAAGGAATTCAACCAAAGATAGGTGTGTGAGTGAACTCACTCAGTGGTACCATCCCAAATCAGCAACAGGATAGAATAGGATGTGCTTGAAATTGTGCCAATCTACTAAATCATTAAACTTGGGGTTTTTAAATGTCATCTGGGACTGGCTTTGGCAGCTTTAACTCTTTAAAAGTTTAATGCCATGGTGTCCTGAAAACATGATACAGTTCCTTGACACTAATGCATGTGGGTGACAGAGAGCAGGGGTATCTGGTGGTTTGCTGAGGTGAGTGGTGTCATCACAGTATCTCCTGGTTCTAAATAATGCATTGCCTCGAGTAACAATTGCTGCAGCCAGTTTTTGGTCAGTCTGAATTTGTTGGGACTTTCTACAAGAAACTACAGCTTTAGGTTTTTATATTAACTTCATAAAAGAGGAAATGGAGGAAGACTGCCAAGGCAGGAGTTTGAAAAGAATCTCTTGCTTAGCCCACACAAATGAGGGGGGGAAGTCTAATTGCCTGGATCAAGGGATAGTTAGTTCTCTTGGTTGTAACAAATAACAAAGACATGAATAGAAGATGACTTATTGCTCAAATTAAAGACCCAGGATCCATTCAAATCAGCTTGGACTGGCATAGGGGAGAGCAGCAGGAACAAAATGGGGCCAGGAAAAGAACCAGCTCATTAGAAAAATGCAAATGAATTACTGCTGTGAAGTGGGACAAGGCCTTCAGACTCCCCTGTGTGTGTTTACTGGCAGCCTGAGTAGCAGAAAGGGAAACACTGGCTGGTTCTGCAGGCTTGGTTGGCTTTTGTTTTGTGTTTTTTTTAAAAAGTGTGTTAAAATGAATTTCAATCCCTCAAGTCTCGTCAATATGAAGTCCAGGCTGTCTGAGTTAGCTTTGCACTGGCTCACTGCCCAGTCTCAGGGAAGCCTGTGCTTATAGAGCATGTTGGTATTCACTTTTTTTTTTCCTTTTAAATCTTCCTAGGTCTGAGAAGGAACCTCAATTTAAGTTTATCTATTTCAATCACATGAACCTGGCAGAGAAAAGTACCATTCACATGAGGAAAACACCCAGTGTATCACTTGCATCTGTTCACCCTGACCTCATGAAGATTCTCGGTGACATCAACAGTGACTTCTCCAGGTAATGCTTAACTGTTAAATAGTCTGTAACCCCTACTGTCAAGCAGATTATTTTTTAAAAGAGTGGAGCTTTCCAGTCTTTTTGTTGATGGCTGGCTGTTCATGTTTGGTATTTTGTGTTGGTCTAGAAGTAGTCCATCTTACATTAAAAAACTTCCAGTGTTGTTTTAAAAAAATAACTTAAAAAAAGAGGGCCAGGGCCGTTATCAGAGAAACCATCTCACCTACTGGATGGGAAGCACCAGAGGCTGTCTAACCTGGGAAAGTGTAAAGGACAGTGACACGTGCTTCTGCTGTGTCATACCAGCCCCTGACACAGCTGCTGGCTTCTAGGGGTGAGACAATGGGTGAAATGCAAACCCTGCAGCTACTGCAGTCCTGCTGATAAGAGGAGATAAGTGGCAGTGGGTATCATACTGCAAGGTGGGAGAGACCCTCTGTCACTATGAAAGTTAATAAAGAACATGACAATGCTGAGTGATTGGGATGCCCATAACCCTAATTAGCAAGTAGCAATGTTCCTACTCTGCTTAAGGACAAGGTTTTAGCTTTCCTGTAAATGAAAAAAGCATGTATCATCACATTATGGAGGTACTGGGTTAGGGACAGCTTTATAGAACATATGTAGTTGTTGAGCATGGTTTAGGTCTAGCTTTGACAGTTCTGTGAATGCTTAGTCTCACCAACCCATCTCCAGCTTTCAGTACTTGGTCACTGGGTAGCAAATCCTCATTCTCTGAAGTGTGTCCTTACCAGAATGGAGGAGAGGTGTTTTCTTCAGAGCACTGCAGTGTTTGGCTAATGAAAAAATCTGGGTATGTCCTAAACAGCCATTTATGAAGCCTTTGTCCTGGACTCAATGATGGCCAGGTTAGAACTGGTGTTTTCTTTAATACTGCACAACCACAACAATTTCTGACATTGAGCTGTCTTAGTGATTACAAATAAAGTTGTTGAAAGTGAACTTGCTGCCACCTTCTTTACTTTTTAAAACTTCTTTCAGAGTTGATGAAGATGAGGAAATTATTGTGAAGGCAATGAGTGATTACTGGGTAGTTGGGAAAAAGTCTGACCAGCGGGAACTGTACGTTATTTTGAATCAAAAAAATGTAAATCTGATTGAAGTTAATGGTAAGGATTGCTTCTAATTATCTTTAAATACAGTTACTCATAAAATGTATGTCCCTAGAGAAGTAATAGAAGCCATCTCATGAGAAATCTAGAGAGGGACTATCTTTGATAGAGCAGGTGAGTTTGCCTAAGGTTTTAGTCTGCCTACTACCAGCTGTGAAAGGACAGTGTAAATACTCAGCAGGCATTCTTAATTATTAATGAGTCACTCTTCCTCCTGCAAATAGTAGAGGAGACCTCTGTAAACTTAGTTTAGGAGTAATTTTAAAAGTGTTTATTACAGGTGAGAGATGAATATATTTACATCTGAGTTTTTATTTGTCAGATCCAGGGTTAGTTACACATCATGGCTGTCCTGTCAGTGATCTTCATCCATCACTGTCTTCTTTCTAATGTGGTTTTGAGAATGGTTTACTATGATTAGGAGTGAGAATTAACATTAAGATGCAATAAGCTTTTACACTGCTATTTCTCTAAAAATCTGTGTGAATCTTACTTGCAGCAATTCTAGGGATCTCTGTTTTAACAGGAGGCAATGTGCCTGCTTAGACAATGGGAATGAATTAATACTTTGCCAGGACCAAAGCCTAGCAACCTACATTTTTAAAAGAGGAATGAGTTGAATAACTTGGCAATCTTTCTGTAACTGTCTTTCAGCATCAAACCTACCATACAGAAACAGTAAATGAGTGTTTCTGTGCCAGATAAACTTAGAAAGTGTTGTTGCAGACTTAATTTACTGTAATAGAATACCCTAATTCCTCCTTTCTCTGAAAAAAGGGGTTATAATATACTTCTTTATGTTAAACCAAGTCTGCTGCTGTTGTGTTTGATGAAAGGCCCATCGTTTACACTCAAGCTACTTAGACACAACTCACCTTTGAGACAGTGAGAGAGGTCAGACTTGACTTTCTCCTACTGAAGACAGAGTAATATTAAGTGTATTTCTACATTAGAAACTCTAAGGGCTTTTTCTGTTTGAATTTAATTATATTCTCCATAACAGTCCACAGGGTTTTTGTTGAGCAGGTTTCTGTAAAATACTAAACTGCTGTTTTGTTTTGGTTTTTTTTAACAGAAGAAGTGAAGAAACTTTGTGCAACACAGTTTAATAATATTTTCTTCTTGGATTGATCTGCAAAGGGCTGATTTATTGAAGATGTCAATGCCAGGCACTTGTTCAACATGAGAAGTTATTAGTCATATTATTGACTGGAATAATGACAATAGTAAAGCAATACTTGCTTTGTAAGAATCAAAATTTCTACTAAAATCTGTAAACTCTGACCATAAAATTTTTAAATTTTAAAAATGTTTATGTGCAAACTAATTAAAAACCAGTCTGAATTCATCTGTACCATTCCATTCTGATATGTTATGTGAATATTTTGCTGAAAAATAAAACTATTAATTGTTACACTTTAGGAGCATCTGTGTTCATTTGCATCATGTGACTTCCTGCAAGTTTACCCAAGACTCTGGTGTAAAAGACTGTTCCCTCTGAAATTCAGCAATTCTTGTGCATACAGTTGAACCATTCTTACAGCTTCCTACAAGTGTGGGTCTTTGTTTTGGTTTGGGGGTCTTTTTCTTATTTGAAGAATACTTGCTTGAAGCTTCAGTGGTTGCCAGCAGAGGATTAATTCTTTTTGTCAGCAGATGCCTTGGTACCTGTGGGTGCTGCCTTCTCTGCCTCTTCCACCTTCTGGGTCTCTCTCTGTGGTGAGGGCTCCTCTTGGGGGCCTCTTTCTTCAGCTAGAGCCCTCTCTTGGGAGAGGGTTCTCTCCCAGATGAATCTTTCTTTACCAAGGCTCCTCTCCTGGACTTGACGCTCCCCTCTAACGCTGCGCTCTGCAAGGAAAGGGCCTTTTCTGCTGCTTCTCGCCTTCTCACCTCTTCTTCTTTTTCAGCAATAAGCCTGCATGAACAAAACTTGACTTCAAGGTACTGTAAGAGGAGGGAGACAGATTTATACTGGCTAAACAACTCCAGCTCTAGTCATGGTATGAGCAGTATAAACTGTCACAGCACAGAGAAGCAGAAAGTCTTTAATTACCCTTCAAGTCCAAATCTGTCTTAACTGCCTTTACACAGAGCTGGACCCAAGTGCCAGGAAATAGCAGAGTTAAGAGTTTGTAACCTGAAAGCAGCCTGTGTTTGTTACTCCAGCCAGTAACAGAAAGCACACGAGTTACATTCTGTATGTTACTAATTACACCTGGGTACGTTTGGGTTCCAGGCACTCTATGCTATACTACTTTCTTAAGCACACTTCTCCTTTTCAATAATTTTGTTAGTAGAAGGTAAGAGATAACAGTGCTACCAGACAAGATTCAACACTCACCTTTCCAGCTCCTCAGTCTGGATCTTCCTCAGTTCAGCTAATTCAGCATCCTGCTTGTTTTTTTCTTTTATTTTGTCCCTCAGCACTATTTCATGCTCAAAAGCAGGGAAGAACTTAGTTGTGAAAAAGGTTTTCACCTGAGACATCCACAGACTAAATAGCTCCTCTTGTTCATCTTGGTCTTCTTTTGCTTCATCTGCAACATGTAAATTAAACATGTTTATTTAGCAGAGCATTTCTATTTCAAATGTGTTTTAGATTACAGCATTTCACTCTGATACTCAGCAATGAGAAAGTCTGGCTTCTGCACAGAACAGACCATGAAAGGTGTGAGACTTTGGAACTGAAAGGGGGTGGCCCTTTTGTGAGGCTGCAGTGACTTGGCCCTGGGAATGGCACAAAAATGAACTCTTCCCTATAATCCTGCAATAAGAGTCTTCTGCAGTAACCTGATGACAGTTCAGTACCTGTGACTCCTGTGCACAGGGGAAGGGAGGAACAAACATGACCACCTGAAAGGACAGAGGTGTGTGCCAGTGTCCCTTGCCATGTCAGGAAACAAGCCAGGCCCTGAACAAAGTTTTTCAGATGTGTAACTTCAGCCATCGGATTTCAGCAGAAGAGCTGATGGCTACACAAAAACCCTTGTCTACCTATGTCCTTGGGTTTAGTTCTGCATCAGCAGAAAACACTGAACAAACACAAAAGCCAACTCAGATGGGATCTGCTGATCAGCTGGAAGGAAGATGGTACAAAAAACTACAACCCTCAACATACCAAAGTGCTCTTACTGACATCTCTTGTGCATGAATTTTGGCCTGTCCTAACATGAGGCATCTGATCCCAGCTAGTGTGGCACACCACTAATAATAATTCTTATTTTAGGTAAAAGAAGCAGGACATAGCAGTAATACATTTCATTTGTCCAAGACACTCCAAGGACAGGCTTGCAGCTTGAGTGTCTTGTAGAGTAAATACAAATTACAGTTATGAAGAAAACGTAGCATTTTAAAATTGGGGAAACTAAGTAAGTTGGTACTTAAGTGTCTCATTTAATCATGAAATTTTATTTTCTTCTAAAAACTATTTTGAGTTTTTGAAAATTCTTCCTCCAGGATTAATGCTCATTTACTGCCCTCTTGTGACAAGCTGAAATCTGCATATACAATTAAAACTTCACAATTCAAGAGCTGCAAGAGATTCATGTGTGTGTTAAGTCCTAAAACAGTAGGACTGTTTTACCTGTCAATTTCTTTTCTGGGCAGGAATCTTGTTCTTCTTTTACATCCTCGGTGGGCAATGACACATCATCTTTGCTTTCTCCATGAGTTACCGGAAATGAGAGAAGAGTTTCTGATATCACAAAGAAAAATAAAATTACTTAGCCTTTAATTCTGTACATGAAATACCAAGTTTGATCTTCAGCACAAACAAATATAGATTGTCATCTGACCTGACAGCCAGACCTGTGGTTAAAATACTTCTGAAACAATGAAAAGTTGTTTCTAATGAAGGCACAATGCAGAGTTCAAGCTCCTGTTTCTATGCCCAAATGAGTGGGACAGAACAGGAAGAATTAAGATTTAAAAAGCCTTTAAGGAAAAAGTGATAGCTTCTAATTAAAAAGCACTGAAAATTCAGAGATTCCAACTTGCCCAGCTGTGTACAGCAGGCATGGAAAGCTAAATATAAACCTTGTCAGAAGTACCAAACTGAATGGAGCTGCCCTCTGTAATTGCAATACATCACCTGTTTCCATGATCAGCTCCTGTTTAATTTGGAAGCTGCAGAAAAGTGTATCTCCTCCAACCACTTTATAATTTCATAGCCACTTTATACAGTACTCACCCAACAGAGAAGGTTGATGAGAAAGCTCTGTGTCTTCACAAGGTCTTGGTAGCTGGCAAGAAGTTTTAAATTCAGTTACTGAATGTCTGAGCTTGTGTTCAAATCACAAAGTGAAATCCCAAATCCCTTTGAGTCACCCAAATTCCCATCTCCAAAGCATTCTGCCAGCCAAATGCATCCTGCAATCATGCCTATCTCAAAACACTGAAACTGCAGGAGTGTTTCACCTTTTCAAGTATTGCCAGGTAACATTTTAGCTTCAATACCAGCCAGGCAAGTAGGATTTTCCCATTTCAGAGCTAGGGAAGGAGAGCACTAGAGAATGAAAGCTCCTGTTCTTTGACCTGTTCCTCTGTTGCTTTACATATTGTTCATCTGCTCCTGAGTGTACAGCTCAGCTGCCTCAGAAATGTCATCATTTATGTCTGTACCAGTTATACTTCTGCTGCAGGTGCACTAATGAAATGTAACAAGAAGAATTTTACTCTCAGTACATTTAAATTAAGATTTTCTTCTTTTTTTTTTTTTTCCTGACTATTTTAACTGGATCACTTCACTGTGAAACTGTGTCACTGCTTGCAGTGATGCAAGGGGATGGACCCATAGGGTGGGAACAACTGGCCAAAGAATGGGAAGTGGTGGGGTACAGTGGCACTACTGGCTTACAGAGGCTGTGAAACTATGTTTGTGAATACTCTTTAAATTAATAAAAATACTTTCATCTTGTGCATAATTCCAAATAATAACAATTCTAATTCATGTCTTCAACTGCTCTGTATACACAAATTGCATCAGTGTCACAGGCAGCATCTCACAACCTACAAAATCCTTATTCAGAAGTTTAACAAAAAGAAGAAGAGGACAGTTTAACTGCTGGCAAACAGCAAGGCTTGCTACATACAACAGCTGCAATGCCATTTTTACAGGACAGTGTCAGACATTCAGCTTAATGCAGAAGAGACCTATCTTTCACCAGCCAACCAATCTGCCAGTTCCCCTTCAGAAGTACTCTGTGTATTTACAGGTATCTAGAAAAATGTGCAAGTGTCTTCAAACTGTCTACGCTGATGTTACAGTCCAAGGTACCCACAAACAGAAAAAGCAGAAGGACCCAATCAAGTGTTTATGCAAAAAGAGGAAATTGGTTTTGATGGTCAGGAAACAGAACTTTTGCAGAGCCTGATCTCACCCTCTAAGTAGATACATAGTAACATTGAACAGGTCTGCATCAACTTTACCTGGGGCAGAGAATGTGCTGTGAAAGACAGAGCTGAGATTTCCTTGGAGAATTCCTTGATGATTTCAAAGCTACTTGTCTTCTGATTATCTTGAGCTTCGTTCTCTGAGATCATATCCTCAGTAACATACACCAATGCACATTCAAGAAGAGCTTCAAAAAATTCCAGAAAAACCATCTAGAGTAAAACAAATGCAGTGGTAAATTAGTTCATTTTTACAAAATCTCTTCATTAACAGGCCTATGTGCCTGAGCAAGCAAAGAACTCAGAAGTGATAGTGAAGTCTCTCTGGCCTCATTTATCTAATCAAACATCCCTTCTTCTGAAGAAAAACTGAAAACAGAGAAAGCTCAAAAAATTCAGGAGAGGGTATGATGTGTTACACTTCATGTAAGTCATACTGAGCTAAAATACTGCACTGATTTTTGTTGTATCTGAAGCTATGAGAAATTTCTCTAACAAGTAACTCTGTCACCTAAAACATTATATTTTAATTGCATGTGATGCTGCTAGAAACCCAAGAGTGGGTTTATAATGGATTTCTCAGTAAGATTTACACTGTGTGTTCACTTTATCAGATCCTGTTTAAAACAAATTCAGTCATGTCATTTACAAGAGACTGTTGCTAAGTAAGAGTTAATTCTTTAAGGGTGAAAACCCTCTATTACTACTAGGCCAGTTCTGCAGTCACCACTTGACCTTACTGAGATGGCAGCACCTCACATGTCACCAATCAGGTTTCTTGGATCACCAGATTTTCAGGATCAGTGGGTTCACATCTTAATTATTGATGCACCTTAACAGCCTCAGCAGCTGAAGTGCAGTGATTAATCCCTCTGTAATCACTGCACATCCATACTGTCAGGCAGCTCCCCACACACAGAACTATCACTACCAGCACTGCACTGGACATGGGACTTCCCTGCATGGATTATGGCATTCCTAAGGACCTTTCTGAATGGTCAAGTATGCTGAGACTGTGCTGGGGTAATAACAAAAACACAGAACTCCATGAGCTAAACTAAAAGATAAAAGCAGAACAAAGGAAGATAAAAATAGAGGCTCAAGTTTGTACTTTTTTTAAAATAAATTAATGCTCCTGTTCCAGGAGGTAGGACAGTGTTTGCAGCAGTTTTTAAAAGAAATTTTAACTGTTCCTGTAGCAATGGACTATGGGGGTTTTTTTCCATACAAACCTCCAGATCCAGATTGACACCATGGATGCCAGGTAGAGAGGCACCAACTTTGATAAATATTCCTAGAACTCTTGGAGCAGTTAATTGTTCGCTGAGAAGTTTAAAATTCTGGGTAAGAATAAATGTTACATGTTAATAGCACTTCAGGCATTCCCCACATGGACCTAATCTAATCCCCTTTCAAGCCTGTGCCGAAATTTCTAGTGGTTTCAAATGATACTTCCACATATGTAATTAACAGCAGAGTGAAATTCCAGTCCTACTGAAGCCAATGGAAATCTTCCTTAGACTGCAAAAGCAGTGTTACAAAAGAATTTATGAAAGCTCATAAACAAAAATATAAAAAATTTACAATTTTGCCATCTGAATTTTTCTTCATGAAAAAACTGCTCAGATTTATAAAGTGAAGTACCCAAATCCCAGGATATCAGTGGGAGTTGTTATCCACCTTCACAGTAATCTTGATCTGTCCCCAAATTACTGAATTTTAGTAAAGAATCTCATGTTCTTCTTGTAGTAAATACATTATTGAAATGGTTTACAGTGTTATTTCAATAGCTATCAGTCTTTGAGTTCTAACAATAGGACATGTTCATATATACATTTTATAGATGGGGCAGAGGTAGACCGTGGGGACCAGCAAAAATATTTATATTCCCTTAAACATATTTGTCTAGGATTTGATAACAGTAAAAAATTAGAATTCAAATCCTGAAAAAGTGTAGAAATAATAGTAGGTAACAGTAGAACAACTGTTCCTTTACTGCTCCTTGGACAGCTTGCACAAATAACTTCACTCCTATCTTTTCAACTGTGAAAAACCACAGGGACTATTTTAAAAGGCTCATATAAACTGAACAAAGAAAGCACATCTAATCACACAAAACAAAACAAAATTAGATTATTACATCCAACATCCAGAGGAATTGCCTCATCTTCACTGGGGCTTCACATGGAGGTGCAGGATAGAGTCTATAAAAATCTCTGTATATTTCCCAGCATTTGTCCATGTAGCTCATGGCAAAAGATGTGAATCGTTCATCACAAAATAAGATACCTTTCAAAATGAATTGGGAAAAAAAACACTGTAATGCATGTGGTCCTAAGTGATGAATTCTGCACAGAAGAAATAGCATTGCTTACCTTGGACACGACAGGCAAATGGCAGAACATTCCTGGACATCATTTGTAAGAAACACTTCTGCAGAAGAGGAACTTCAGCTCTACAGTTGAAACAAAAGTACTCTTGTCTGGGAAGATTCAAACTGATTACACTGAAATAAATGTCACTAAAAGATGAAACTTACTTGTGTTCTTCATGGTAGATATGAAATGCCAGATGAACAAGGTAGGATAAAAATGTTCTGAACAGTAACACCTCATGTGGACAATGTGTATCCTTAAGTGGTTTATTACCTAAAAAATTAAAAAATCCCAAATTTCTACTGTTCTCATGTACATTAAAATGCTTACAGGCATATTGATTTGTCAGCCTTTCTTATCCTCTCCATCTCCACCTTTCACAGTGTAACAACACTCCTGGAAGACTCAGACCAGACAATGCAGCACTTCCAAAGGTCAAGGGAGAACTGCCCACCTGTAGCTGGATCTTGGACAATTCTCTCTCTAGAAATGCATCCACTCAGCATATATAGAAATAAAAGGGGGTTCAAAGTTGGAGTTAAACCCTTCTTATACTAAGGACATTGCAGGTCTAAAGGGAATTGATTGATTAACTGGCTCTATGGAAATAAAAAAAAACCACTACACGAAAACCAAAGCTAAGAACACTGAAAAAAAATCTCCTTCTCCTAATTCTCTCTCTCTTAAAACTGTAATAGTAATGGCAAGGCCAGGGGTGAATACATATTTTGAACAGATGGCTCTTCAGTGCTATTTTTTATGTTAATTGCATTTTAATTTCATATTTTCTCACCTAAGGACCAGAAGTGCCCAGAGAACTGTAAATTCATCCACTGAGAACTCACAGGCACAGAGATGCTCACTCAGGACCACTTAACTCCCAGAGCTGAGCTGCCAGGAGAACTTGCTCCACCCCAACTCTCCACAACTTCCTGTTAAAATCCCTCCATTCCAGAGCCTGGTCCCAGGAACACGAACCTCTCAAGAGCCGATCCATTTCAGCGAGAGTCAAGGAGGAGAGATGGAACTCACAGTCCTTCAGAAACCTCCAGAACTGCAGCTTAGTCAGGGCATAAGTGCTGTCAGGAGAAGGACCACAGCCTAAGGTACTGTAGAAGTAGTAGGCTTTTCTCAGTTTTGAAATATGCCTCAACACAGCCAATTCAACCTAAATAAAGCAGGATATGTTTTCAGCATCATCTCAAAGCAAGCAGAGATCAGTTTGTATTGATCCTGTAACTGGGCAGATACTTATTTGACCTTGCAACATAGAAGAGCAGCATATTCCTTGCTAAGTGTTCACAAAAGAATTACCCAAAAGTAATTGTAAGTAACCCATGTTTTAATAGATAGGTTTTGGTGGCTGATAAAAATCAATTTTCCTCTGTCAGCAGACAAATCTCAGAGTAGCTAAGGCTGGTTGCTCAATGTCCTTCCAGAAATGTTAACCTGTTTTTAATTGGCCTTTGTCAGTGGAAGCTCAGAAGAGTCAATACTGTCTATTCATTCTTTTTGCTTTTCTGTTTTCATGGCCTTCAGATTTTCAAGTAATTGTTTAATGGAAAGAGTTACTTTAACACAAATAAACCAGAAATAAAATAATATGAAACACAATACAGGGGAAAACTGAAAGTATGAAACAGTAGACTCTTACTTGTTCCAGTTCTTTCTCCCTGTCTTCCCTTGGCAACAAGTCAAGCAGTGAAGAGATATCCAACTGAATATCTGATCCCAGAACAGAAATCTTTCCCAAGGGATTAATGACTTTGGTCCCTTCTACCAAGCAAATAAAATAAGTTAGAACAAACTAAAATGAAGTTTTATATATATACACACAGAAAAACATGTATTATTTCTTCTTATATTACTGACTTGGAACAACAGATGCCTTCATAGTGAGGAGTGGAGATTTCACAACCAACAGCATAACTACTGAAGAGCAATTTTGTCAAATCAACCCTTAACCAAAAGGCAATACAGACATTACATAAGCTGTGAAACTTTCAGACAACAGCTCCATCCAATACAAGATGTGACACCCCAAGTGTCACTCACAGGAAACACAGCATGGAAGCACAAGCCATGACTCCCATTTTTATCTAAGTTCTTTGAAGAAATATGTCTGGTCCTTGAGTATGTACAAACGGTTTCATGTCATAGTAAAATGGAAGAACAAAATGTGAACCAAGTAAAACTTGTTTTGTTAAGCTGCTCACTAGTGCCAGAAGGGGTTCTTGTGCCAATGGCTCCCAACTTTGTGGCTTCCACAGCAGCTCCTTGAAGAGTAGGATATTCCACTGCATAATCATTTACAAACTCTCCTTGTAAAACATGACCATTCTTGAGGACGAAGATGCCCTACAGACAGAATAATTATAACATAAATATAAAACAAAGATTAAAAAAACAACACTAATGTTCTCAGTCAAATTTCCTTTTCAGAATCTTGGCTAAAATGCAATATAAATAAAAATAATTTTTCCTATCCTCTTTTATAATGCATTTTGTCACATATTACATAGGTACATTGTTGGGATGAAGGACTGACTATACATCTGTTTGATTTTGGAAAGTATTTTCCCCCCATATAGGAGGACTTGCTTGCACTCCTTAGTTTGCATATGTGGCACTCATATTTTTTTCAAAAATCTGTCAGAACCTCTCTGTGCAAGGACAGCTTGAAATCCATTAGCTCACATCAGTAGTGTGAAACTCTGACCAGCCACTGCCAAACTCAAGATGCACCTATTGCACTGAAAACCTCCACAGTGAAATGTATTTCTTTGTATACATGAAACATATCCAACCCCAGAGTCAACCTGTGTCCTTGGCAGGACTCCTGCTGCTTTCAGTGGGCTCTCTGCCCTTTGTGGGGGGATTCCATCCACACTGTAAACTGAATGTAGTTTGCTGTACAGAAATCTAGAGATCCACTATACAGAGCAGAACAGTTTGCTCTGCTCTGTCTGTGATTCTGTCAGTACTCACCTTGCCATGCTTCTTATTACCAACCCATTCTCCACTGTACATTGCTCCATCAGCATAAATAAAGGTCCCACGTCCATGGCGCTCCCCTTTCACAAAGTCCCCCACGTACTCATTCCGTAGAGGATACTGGGACATGTGCATTCTCTTCAAAAACCATGTGTGGATGCCAGAACCATGCTGAAAAAAAATTGTGCGTTTAAAAGATAGGTCCAGACTTTTGACAATTCTCTGAAATAAAAGCCCCCAGCTGATGGCTGTGGCACTTCAAAGCAGGCACAGAACTACATCCTACAAAGGAGCATGGGAGAAGCACCCAGAGGATGCACTGCCTGAGCAAGCTCTACCACAGGACTCCTAAAAACACCCACCCACCCACCCTCCCTGAATCCTTCTGTAGTCCTGAACAGCCAGGGGAGGAACACCATGCCACAGAGCCAGGATGTTCTAGCTGGACTCTGATAATTTTAAGCAGAATGAAAAGACATAGCAAGTAGTTCACATTCTTATTGAAACAGAATAATAAATGGAAGGAACAGAAAATGCCACAAAATTGTCTTCCATCATAGAACTTTTCCAAGAGGAAACAGTGTGGTCTAGCATTTTACAGGTGACACAGAAATAAACTGCCACATGTACCTACTGCTGAAGTCATAGCTCAAGCTGAGTCACAAACATTTACATTTCTTTAACTTTTTTTTAATTGAAAAATGTTTATATTTTCCACTAGAGAATTAAATTTTGATTTTATAAGACTAAATCAAAAGCCTGTTAATAATCTGAATACTGCTAACATGAGAATCAATTTACAATAAAGAACATGTTTCTGCTATCTCAACTGGCAAAAATTGTACAAAGTTCCTTTGATATTGCACAAAACTCCCTATTTAGCTTTCCCAGAGTAGTGGAGAGATGCTGAACCAAAGAAAGGTTTCTGGGGAAGAAATTAATACCTGTGTGCCACACATCCACTGTCCTGTATACTCTTGATTAGCTGTCAGCCATTTCATTTTCCCATGTCCGTGTCGCTGATTTTTCTCCCACTGACCTTCATAGGTATTTCCAGATCTGTAGCTGCAAAAAAACAATAAAAGTTAATTCATACTAAATTCAATGCTCATCCTATAAAAGGTTTTTGCAAAACCTTATTGATAATAAATTTAGAATTTCTTAAGGCTAAATATAAGCATTAAATTGAAAATTGACTCACTATGACATGGACACAGAGGTTTTATTGTAGCCACTGTTTATTTCCTACTTTTAATTTAGAAATCACTAAAAATATTAACCAGCTCTTTTTCCCAGAAGTCTTTGCCATACCTATTAAAAATATTTGTTTATATGTAATTCTATAGATAAGTAATTTATTCATCAGATATTCATTTATCCATCTGCTTAAATCAATTGAGTGTGTTTGTTTTTCAGTACTGAATTGTGGTTTACCAAAGCTGATTTGGGATTTTGTCTTTAGCTATACTTTTGTGTGAATGGTCAGTAGAAATACTGCACATAAAATAAACCTCTAAAGGTCTTTATTGTCATCATAAAGCACTTTGTAAATTTTTTATTCCACTGCAGAAGGCACACTCTACTATGAAATGACAGCATTTGCACCCACTTTAAACAACACAAGAGACTGTAACGTAATACACAACAATACAAAATGTTGATGGTAAAAACAAGTGTTATCATATTTACCGTCTCAATCCCCATCCTTCTCTGACATTATTTACCCATTCACCTGAATACCAGGAGCTCTGTTCCCGATTATAAAAAATTATACCCTGAAACAAAGAGCACAGTCAGTTTAAATACCTAAATATTCATCTATATAAATAGAACACCACATACAAATTGTATGATGCTTGTAATCACATTCAAATACTTAGAGTCACTTTCATTCACTGTACTGAAAGCAATTGAAGGGATACAATTAAATTTTAAAAGCTACCTCTTTTAATTAATATTAGGTAAGACCTTAGAAAACACCAAGCACTCAAAAGAAAAATCCTATTACATTACATCAAAGCCTTCCATGTTTTTCAAACCCCTTGGAAATACTTTAAGAGAACAAACCTTGGCATCTTAATTACAGCACTCAGTCTGAGATCAGTTTTCTGACCCATTCAGACTTTTACTTCCCCCAGTAGGTCTATAGGATTAACTGTATTCACAGCCTCAGAAAAACTCCCTAGGAAAAACAAATCTCTATGGCATAAGACCACAGAACAGAACAAAGCACTTTTGCAAAACCTTTGCACAGCAACCCTTGCTGTTCCTGAAAGTATCACCCAAGCCAATGCTCTCATTTAGTTCTTACTGACCTTTCCATGTCTTTTGCCATTGCACCAATGACCAAAGTAAGAAACTGAGTGAGTACTGCTCCTGAAAACTCCATATCCATGCCTAAGCCCATCTTTGATTGAGCCTTCGTAAACGCTGCCATCACTCCAGGTGTAACGGCCACTGTGAGTCTGCACATTCTTAGTAAACATTCCCTGAAAGATTAAATTACAGCAGTAAAATCTAAGACTCTCTGTTTCCCAACCTTCTGGGACAAGTCAGGCTTGTGACTGAAATCACTGCCACAGCTCTGCAGCTGCCACCTGTACTGTACCAGTTACTGCAACTTATCTACTTTCCTTCAATTTGCACATCTAACTGGGTGCAACTGTATTCAGTTATAACTTAAAATTGTACTTTACCTCATACTTTACTCCATCAGCCCATGTGTAAGTGCCTTTTCCATTCATACACCCTTCAGAAAACAGACCCTTCAAAATGAAGAGAACAGCATCATTTGCAAATTTATTCTTACCCCAGCTGAAGCCTACATGGCTGTAAGATTTCAAAAGAATGACACGTTAATTCCCCTCCAACTACTAGTTTCAAATCAAGAGTTTTAATGCCAGAAACTAACAGAGCTTTTAATATTTCTCAGTGCTCTTGAGAGAGAACTTAGTCCACCACTTTTGTTTTAATTTAAACACTCACCTTATATGTATTTCCTCCCTCAAAACATATAAATCCTTCGCCCTCATAGAATCCATCAACTTCTTCACCTTCATAGCTACAAAGAAAATAAACTAAAGGTGAAGATTTCAAGTCACTGCAAATAGATCTAAATCACATGTAATAAAAGGCCTTTGGTTTACTATGGTCTACACACAGGTCAGCTGTTGCATCTTGTGTAGAATAATGAACCACAAGAAAATTTCTAATTTTTTGAGCCTTCCTTGTAATATTCCACATAATTGTTGTGTTGCCTCAGACCCATATTGCCTTCAATTAAGGAAAAAACCCACACTGGTAACATTTACTACTTTACAACCAGGCATGCCACTGTATGAAACATTACATCCAGTTCCTTTGAAATACAAAAGGATTTTGTTAGCGTTGCCATTCACCTGCTTCCTCAGTTTAGGATATTCTGAAGAGATATTAGCACCCCTAAGCATTAAAAGGCAGCAACAGCTAAAGATTACATGATATATTTTCTTCACCAGTTATCTGTATACTTCAACAAAACTTCACTGAAGGTGAACAAGCTAAAAGAATGAGGGTTTTGGCAGGCAGAGAGCAGCAGCAGCACTCTAGGATGGAAGAAGGCAGTAGAATTCCACATGTACATCTCCTAAGGTGCCACTGCTACTAATCTGAATAACCTGATTCTCTGCTTCAAATCAAGAGTCAAATCTGTGTTTGTGTGACACTGGCTACAGCAGAGATAAATGAGAGTTCTTGACTTCACTGCTGTATTTGTAACAAGTGTACCTTTTTATAATCAGCTGAGCAAGAATATGCTCCTCGTGGATCTGGGGAACAGGCTGGACTGGTGGTTCCTCTACCCCATGCTCTGGAATCGCCTGAGTGTCTTCACTCACTGACTCATTCTGCAAATCTGGCAGTGCTGTTAAGCTACTCTCAGCTGCAGGATCTAGAGATTCTTCTGATTTCTCACCAGCTGCCTTCTTACCATCTTTCTTCTTGACATCTTTCTTGCCTTTTGGCATAGCTACTGAATTGTCTCAGTGGGTATTTTCCTTCTGAAAAATGAAAATTTATTTCTGTCTTATGTAAATATTTTCACCCTATAAACTAGTTAAAAACCCCAAAACACAGACAACTACCAAAACCAAAAAACAAATCAGTATTTCTGTAATTATTACATACGCACTTATTATTAAATACAGAGATTATTAAAGTAATCTCTGTAACAGCAATTCCTCAAGACAGGGGTGTCAGCTTGTGGCAGGCAGGCCACAGGGAGCAATTTCTGTGAAGTACCTCCAAGTCTTCCATCAAAACCACTGTGGTGGAAGTGTTATCAGTAGACTTACTTTTGCCACACTGAGATCTTTACCTGACTTTTAGCTGTCTATTAGATTTAATTACATGGAAAAGTTGAAAGCCATTTCTCAAAGATATACATTCAGCAAGTTCTTGGGTGTTACAGCTGCCCTACTGTTATTGATTTAACCTGCTTTCCGAGTTAGGAGCTGCAGACTGAACCCCAGCACAGCACGACCACTACCTCTTGTCGTTATTTTGCCGGTTGAGAGCCACCTGAAGGTTACAGGCCTGCCTGCCCAGCTGCAACCGCATCGCAGCCGGAATCACCGCCTGGTAGTGCGGGAACCCAACCCGCCGGTGCCGCNGCCGGGCCGGTACCAGCCCTGTCCCCCGCGCAGGCGCAGTGCCGCGGGCCGCCGCCGTAGCCATAACAACGCGGCCGCGGGAGCGGGGCCGGGCCGCGCCCGTTTCCACCGGGCAGAGCGGGGCTGAGAAACCGCGGCTCCACAGGGANCCCGGGGGAAGGCCGGTACCGAGCCCAGGCTTAGACACAGCGGGGCCGGGCCGGTACCGAACCCTTACCGAGCCCCGGCTGAGGGAGAGCGGGGCCGGGCCGCGCCCGTTTCCACCGGGCAGAGCGGGGCTGAGAAACCGCGGCTCCACAGGGACACGGGCAATGTGCTGAAGGTTCTTGGCCACAGCCGTGCCGGGTACCGCGGACACGCTCGGACACGCTCGGACACGCTGCTCGGAGAAGCGGCGCGGGCGGCTCTGAGCACTGGAGGAACGGCAGCATCACGGCCGCTGCTCCATCCAGCAGCAAACGGAGTGTGAAGGGAAGATAACCCATAAACACAAATTTCTTGGGTCAAATCTTGGTCCTACAGAACTGGAAGAGCTTAGCTACCTGTTTTAATGATTCAAACAGACAGTTTTCTCACTATTTTGATTGTACTGAGATAGAATTTGGGCTGACCTGACTGGCAGTGCTGGGTTAGACAGCTTTTTTTCCCATTCGTTGTCAGAAAAGCAATCCCTGTTCTTGAAAAATGAGCTTGGAATTGGGAAGGGAGCAATGCTGATTAAAAGTAAAGATCTCAGACGAATTATTCTATTCAAGCCTTACACACAGATACCAGTAACTTAATCATTAAATGCAGTATTAAAGCTCTAAGTAATTATCTAATGAAATCCAGCTCTGGTATAAGAAAAAAAAAATTTTAACTTGTCTATCATTTTCATTTTCTTTAAAATTATCATATACATGATGTATAAACATAGAAAGCTAATATTTGTTTTATGGCATTGCTAGGGACTTAAATTCACATTCCCCTTCATTTTAAGAATCAGTGTATTTGCTACAAATGAGGTTCACCTACTCCTGATCTTTATATAAAAACATATTTATTTTATAAAAGTTTTGATTGCTGCTCAAAGAAGTACAACACACAGTGAACTGCAGTAAGAGAATAATTATTTACATGAATTCCAGGCGGACTGACAGGAGTAACAAGGAAACCCTGCTGAAGGCCTTCAAGTGCTATTGTTTCCAGCTCTGAAGATTGGCTAAAATGTTTTTACTCAAAACAAGAGAGTCATGATAAAAGCTCAAAATAGTGCCAAGAGTTAAAAATGTTAATAAACAGACACTGACTTATTCTGGTGAAATCAAGTCTAAACTGAGTATGTGTCTCATGGTAGGCCTTCCATGGGGACAGTTCCAGGGATGCTCAATCTCACCCATGTGGGTGATCAGTTTTCTCATTTCCTGCACATTCAGTGCAGTTCCAATCATCACCTGCAAGTAAAGGAAAAAAAAAGGATTATTTCCTTTTCCCATCTGCCAGCTGACACAGACCAGAGCAGTACTTCAGCCACTACAGCAAATAAATTCTGTGCAAGGCATTAAAGCAAAAACCCTGCCAGACAAGCAGAGGACAAAACACAGCTAACATGGTGTTCAGGAATGCATTAGTTTGGGACAAAATAAAAACCTAGCAGAAATATTTCCCAAGTTACACTGGATAAAAACAGGAGGAGCAGAAGAAAGGGTATGAGCTGCTGACACTCAGCAGTAAATAAACTTGCACACAGCCACAGCCACCTGTACTACACCAGGCAATGTGGTATTTCTTTATGTGAACACACATCGAGTGCAGTACTCACAGACTTCCTGCAAGCCCGGGAAGCAAACATCTGTCTGACCCTGGAGGGCCTACACATCACCCCAGGGCAGTCACTCAGCATGAAGATCAGCTCATCTATGTCCTGTGGACCAAAAGTCCAGTTTTTGCTTGTTGGCAACGATACCAATTTAACTCTCTGAGTTACAGGAGCTGGAAGGTTTGCAACGGTAAGAAAGAAACAGAGAAATACAGGAAATTACTTTTTCTTGAGAGAAAAACTGAGGAACTACTTTAAAATGTTAATATGATGTGATGCATGTATATACTGGTTAAATTTAATCTTTTGATGAATGTAATTAACTAACCCAAGTGTAACTATCTATCTAACTAATTATCACAGATGTCCTTTTAACATTAACAAAAAAACTGTTTGCAAACTTAAAAGCAAGAAGATCTGCTGACAAACCCTTCAGTTCCAAACAACAAATAGTTTATGGAACTATTTTGAGTTTATGTGCCTACACAGTCACTAAGGATTTATGACAGTAAGACATTGATAATTAATAACATTTTAGACCAGAAAACCCTGGGATATTCTGGGATGTATGGAAAAAATGTGTAGTGACTTCCCAAATAGCAAAGTGGTACCACACTGCATTTTCATTATCCTCACTGTATAAGGGAAACAATAAGGAGCTTTTAGGTCCAAGAATTTGCTCAAAAGAACAAGATTTACCACTTGCCTGCTTTTATCCCTGCAAATGTACTAATAAAACAAAAGAATTTAATGTAACATATCCAGAAAATGCATATCCAGCCATAGAGCCAAAGAGTGACTCCAAAGAGTCTTCAGAAACTTCTGTAAAAAGCTGGCAAGATAAATAATCTAAAATGCTCTGTTAAATCATGCAGAGAGACCACAGAATTATAAGTCTTAAAAAAGAAACATCCCATATACAATAATGCAGCTTATTTCAAAGTTTCTGATAACACCCAAGGGAATTTTTGCATAATAAAGAAGATTAAACCTTTGAGCTCTTTTACTTCCAGCAATTCCGGTCCAAACTCACCATTTTCATTTATGACAAAATCAAACCCATTTTTTCTGAATATTTCCAGGTTTTCAATCAACACAGTTTCGTTTACTGCTGTTAAATTGAGATTTTGAGGCCTAAAAGAGAGAGAAAGAGATGGTATTGCATAGGTACACAGAGCACTTAAGGCAGATTTCAGAAGCAAACTAGAAATACTTAATACAGAGCTCTGTAGTGAAACTTTTTAACTCTGCTACATTAAATAAAAAATCTCACGACTGAACTGTTACTTCCAAGTGCTGCTCAGCAGAAAGAGGTCAGTTGGGCAGCATTCCTTGTTGCAGGAACACTCTCCAATATCCTCCCAAACTGTGGGCTGCTATCAAAGCCCACTGGGAAATCTGTTTGAGCACTGACTCGCTGCATAACTTCAACTGCATCCACGGAATTTATGTTTCATGTGAGGACTGACTCTTGGAAACACAGAATATAAAAACTACTTGAGTCTCAAGTGTTCTGAATGTGTGAAATGCTACATAAAAATAAATCATAGATATCCTTCTGACACACTGAATTCAACTTAAAAAAATGGTAGTGTTAAAACACTGAAAATACTTACACTATCAGCTTCTGGCCTTGGAGAACAGTGTGTTGTTGCAACATCTCAAAGTTGTATTTCTCATCAGTAGCATGTTGGTCAATTATGAAAAGATCAGAATTCAACTTTGCTATTATAAACCCTAAATTGAACTGGCCAATGATTTCCATTTTTGCAAACATTTCTTTACTGTATACAAAGAACATAAAGAGATTATAAATTACACCCTCATCAGTTACCCTGTAAAACTTAAAAACTTCTTTTTTTCTCCTGCAGAACACACGTCATATTAAAGAAAAAAAGTTAAAAATCTTATTTAAGCAGGATATAAACATTGAAAACCTGCCAGTGACTGCTGAGGCCATTTCTGGCAGAACACAACCCAGCTTTAGGCAGGACTTGATCAGGATCCCTCAGACATCTGCCTTTCCCTGATTGGTTGTTCTGTTGCCCTCAGATGTGTGCCTTTCCCTGATTGGTTGTTCTGTTGCCCTCAGATGTGTGCCTTTCCCTGATTGGTTGTTCTGTTTCCCAGTTAGCCCTGGCCCTGCCTCTGTTCCTTTGCCCCGGACCCTCCACAATGGACTCGTTGCTGCTGGACCCGTGCAAAGTCCCCTTCCCTGTCCCTTCCCTCCAGCGTGTCCCTCACTGCCATCTCTGCGGGCTCCCCTTCCCCCGGGAAGGACAGCGGGGCTCGGGCAGTGCCGGCTCCTGCGGGAGCTCGGCCCACCGGGGACGCTGCAGGGGAGTCGCTGATTCCCTCAGGGAACGCCACGAAGCGGTTGCTCTGTCAGTAAAATAACTCATCAAACAGACTTTTTTTGTGGCATTAAATAAAAAATAGACCCAAAACTAACAGGTACATATAAGCCTCTTGCCCACCCCAAGAGAGGTCTTGTATTTTTGCTTAACTATTTCTATTAACTGACGAACAAAATATATTAAGCAAGTGAAAGCAGAAATACCTGATCTCTTTTCTTAATTCATCTTCTGCTACTTTATTGTCCCCAGGACTAATTTTTGCTTTAAATCTTCTGTAATTTTCAGTTTCCGTATTTTTCTGTTGTTGCTGTATTACCTTTTTTACCTTTTCTGCCAAAATCTTCATAGAGAATTCAAGAGGCACAATTTTCCTTTTAACTTCCACCAGTACATCAACACTAGTGTTCTTCACTTCACAATATTTACCTGCCTTGGAATCATCTGCTTCACTTTTAAAGCTTCTGCTTTTAAAACGTTTTACTCTTGGGGAACAACTATTGGCTTCTTTAGAGAACTTGCATCCATCAGTCCAGTCATTCACTTGATCTAACTTGGGTTCAGTGTCCACCACCTGAACATCACAGTCCAATGACTTCTCACTACATCCAGCAGTTTTAAGACATTCCTGAATCTGTTCTTCTGTGCTACAGAATTCTTCAGAATTAACTGCACTTTCACTATTGATGCAGCTTCCAGCTTCTGGTGTACTACATCCAGCATCTGACTCAGAAATGCTACAGAATCCAGAATCTGCATTATCTTCTAATTTCCTCAAGTGTCTCCTTGGAGTTGACACCTCTGAGTCCAATTTATGGTAACTCTCAGCCTCCTTAGTCAAGACAGCCTTTTGAATCTTTACAGTACTCCCAGTGGTATGGAGTAAGCTTTGTCTAGGGGAACTGTGCTTCTGTTTTTCCTTTTTAGAGCTTTGAAAATTACCTTCTGTTGCTTGATGGAGAGAGAACGACTCCCTTAATCTGGCAAGAGTCATTATTCTTTTGCCTTCACCACTTGGATTTTCAGTCTCAGAGTCAGACAGCATTTCTGCCTGAGGCTTTTCTGTCTGTTCAGGAACTGTCTTCTTCAAGTTGCCTAATGAAATCAGAATACAGAGTATTTCAAGATTCTAAGTTAGCTGGAAACATAAATTAAATGATGTGCTTTAGTAAAGGGAATGAAAAGAGGTAGAAAAATAGCAAACTGCTCAAAGGAGCCCTGAAGCTTCAGACAATGAGTATGGAGCTGAAATGCATTAATACCAAACACAGAAAGACACTTAATGGCACTACAAAGAATGAATTTGTAGTCTCTTTTTAAACTGGAACAGTAATCAGTCCAATCAGCACATTTATTTATATTATCAAAAGAGTTTAATGACAGAGTGCCAATGAAAAGTGAATTGCTCTTACACTTTAATGGTCACTGTAAAATTCCATTGGCAGTGTTAAGGAGCTGGCACAATAGGCACTTAGAGTATATGGGATTTGCAGGTCATTAGAGAACTTCAACCTCATCAACTGCCAGTCTGACATGGACTTTACTAAAGGTTAATTTAAAATAACAGTGAGAATCAGGCTACAACTGACTCCATGTCAGCAAAAAGGAAAATTAGAAGGGGCTCTGCTGAATCAAAGGAAGATGAGATGCTCTTAACTTGGGAAAGCGATTTTGAAAGACTACACAGTCACAAGAGAATCATCAATTTCTGTAGATACCATAAAAGAATCAAAGTTTAAAATCCAATAAAGGCATACTTGGTTTTCATATTTCATTTATGAGCCCTTAACTATTCTTTCTCAAAGACATTTTCATTATATAACCATAGATCTCTTTCAGTGTCTTGAAAGAAATCTTTTGCAAGCATTATCAATTAATTTTGTGTTAATTTTTTCCTCACAAAGTTGACTGTAAATCCTGCTGTGCTGGCATGTGTCATTTCCATAACAATCACTTAATAACTTAGAGTCTCTCTTTATTTTTATTTTTTTTCCTTTCTTTTTTGGGTTTTTAAAAACACATTTTTTCAATCTTCAATTCTCTGCCATATATCATACTCAAAATTTCCACATTTTGTGTCCTACCTGCAATGTCCAGAAGTTTCTGATTGACATTCAGTTTGTTAACATCACTACCAAACATTTCCATCAGAGAAGTCTTTAGAATTGCTAATAAAAACTTTTCCTCCTGAAGTAAAATTTGCCTTTTGTCAGGAGTTACATTGATGTCAACACACTCTAGAAAAACAGAAAGAAAAAACCAACTGCTTTACAAATAAAATGAATGGTATTGCACAGAATTAGTTCCAGTTTGTTTGCCATTTTGTCTGCAAATCAGATTTAAACCGTCTCAACATTCCAGCAAACAAAAACATGATACAAGTTTTCATGTATTTAAGATGACCTTTTCCTCATCATTTAAGATAAGAAGTTACTTTTGGGTATAGAAAAAGTGGAGGAGAAAAATAGTGGAACCACAGCTAGACCACTATTTCTTTCTCACCAACTGAGCATTAAAAAATCCCCAGAGTGCAGGAAGTCATATAGATGAAAACTACAATATTCTCTAAATAAAAACATCATTGAAGAATAAATTGTAAAAACCTTTACTGAAGTTACTAAAGATTATTCAGAACATACCAGAATCTACCCCAATGTTAAGGACAACAAATGGATACTGGTGTTTATTGTGCAAGTGATAAATTTCATTCACAATCTTGACAACCTGCAGAAAAGGTGAAAAAACAATGAACTTCAATACTATTATTTTGTATTTTGCACCAGTGTATATTAATTAATGTACTAAACCAGACATTGTGTAAGCTCTTGTTCACACAGACACAACAAAGACAAAAACCTGAGACACAGGAACTTGTACCACCAAGAAACAAACATACACATGAGCTACTGATCCTGAGGTTTTCAGAGAACAGTGAGCAGGCTGGTGGGGTGATGACAGAAAAATAACCCCTCACCTTTGCTGGATCACAGGGCCGTTGGTTGATAAAGAAGAACTGTCTGTCTGTTGTACTCCTTCCAACACCGTGATCACAACGAGAAATGAAGCCAGTAATACTGTTGGAGAAATAATATAAGAGTAAGGTAAAATAAGTGAGAAAAGTATGTTTAAAGTACTTTATAAGGGACTTAAGGAAACACTATTATGCAGCATCAGTGAATATGTACATAGACATTTCCTCTCCCAATTCTTTATCTCACAATGGCTACTACAAAACTGCATCCCAATATCTACTATGCTGTTCTTGGCTCTTTTTAATACTATAAATCACAACAGCTTTTTAGTTCTTTTACTTTTTTATTTTAAATTTTGGTTTATGGTTTGTACTTTTCTGCTTACCTATAAAGATTTTGTGGCATGTCAGCAGCATTGAGTCCATATTCTTCACAAACAGCTTCACTAGGAAGAAGCTGAACAAAAGGAATAAGGCTCTGCAACTGAAAAAAGAAAAAAAAAGAGAAGAAACTGAAACATCAAACCTATACAGATTTTTCCCTTGTATTTTATTGTCATTTATTAGCCTTAAAATTTATTTGAGAAAATGGTGGCTTTCGGCTGACCAAGACAAACACTTAAACTATCCAAAAACATTCTATTCAGATAACACTCAATTTTCTGCTGTGCTTGGTGCCACATGGCAAGAGAAATTTACATCCTCCCTCTCATCTTTCAGCCATAGCATGAACAGGATTTGAGATCTCTGCATGGGCACTGTGGAGGGAAAATTGTTCATCAACAGCCAGCAGCTGTCAACCACTCAATATTTCTGATGAGTGTAATAGACAGTCGTAGGAAGGATGGGTTTGGATTTTTTTTCCTCTCTGCTCTCATCTACAGGATAACAATTATTTTTATAGCTATTCATTAGAAAGCATCACAGTCTACAGCTTTACAGGGCTGACAGCAATCCCACTTAAAGGTTAACCAGAACCAGAACAGCTGGACCATTTTTGCATATTCCTATTAAAGGAAAAAGTTCTTAGTTTCATAAGAAGAGCTTGCAAAAGCTGGACACACCTCAGTTTTCTGTCCTCCAGTTAAGACCTTCACATCACACCATTTTTAGTATATTTTTTATTGCTTGTTCTTGTGACACACAGCCCATTTGCTGGCACAACAACTCTTAAAACTGGTGTCAGAGAGATATTAAGCCTTAACCCCATTTCCTAAATCATTTCTCTTCTATAAAATATCTCTAAGGAGATCCAGGACTTTGAGAGGAACCCCTGGAGGCGGCGGTGTCTCTCCTCTGTCAGCCTGTAGGGTGTGCTGCAGGCCAACACTCCATCATCTCACACCTAACTGGATATTAAAAATCTCTCTATACAGCTACATTCTCCCTCTTTTCAATACTAAAAGCAATACCTGTTTTTGTCCAAATACTGCTCCAATGTTCTCCTTTAAACTGGGACTTCCAGCAGTGGATATCACAGAGCTTTTTTTCCCTTGGCCAACTTGATTAGTGCAGTTAATCCGCACTCCTTTGGAAACAATGCAGTAGGCCTGCAACAGCTGGACCATTTTTGCATATTCCTATTAAAGGAAAAAGAAAGCTCATATTTATATGAAATGTCTCTCTTAAAAACACAAATGTATAAACAAGGCATTCAATATCTGCAAGTAATAAAGGGGGGAGTTTTATTCTTAAAATCTTTACAAACTAAATTAAAAAAACATACATAATATATATATGAAAAACAGTACTTTAAAAATAAACAGGATTTTTACAAGACTGATATTTAGCCACAATGCAGCAGTCTCTGGTTTTAAAATACAGATTAGTGATCATGATATGGATTCTTTGCAAAATCTGAAGGTCTGAGAATGTACCTTTAAACCAAACTACTGCAAAGCAGAAGAGAAAGGCATACAAGAAGACTTTTGTTATTTGATTAAGATGTAAGACAGGCATGAAATAGTCTGTAATCAATGCACTCTACAGAGAACTGAATGTCATTCAGCAGTGAATAAATAAATTCTGGGGGATGACACTCCTTTGAATTGAGAATTTCTGACCTTACCTTTTTGATGTTTCGCTGAAACTCTTTGTGCCGCACTGGTAAGGTATAAAACAACTGCTGGATGCTGACAGTTGTTCCTTGCTGTCGTGGCAAAGGGCTCTTCTGGGTGATTCTGCCATTGTGGTCAAACACCAAACGAGTCCCAACCTTTGCTGACTTGTGACAGGTAAAAATGGTAACATCACTAATGGGAGGAAAGAGGCAACAGAATTATTCACTGAGCACTGTATTATCTTATCTGTTCCTCATGGCAATCAGCATAGAAACTACAGCAATACTGACAACTTAATTAAAACAACTCTTCCCCATAAACAACTAAGAATCTGCTCTTCAGAGTAGTGTAACATTTTCCTAGCTACAACACATTCTTATTTGTATCCCTTTCATGCCTCTCTTTAAAAAGTCAGTGTTAAAATCTAGTTTTGTTGAACACTATGTTCCTCATTCCAATAGATACACAGCAGCACTGTGTACAAAAGTTACAGCCTAACAAACAGCACTTAAATAGTACAGTGCTTTACATCAGAGGAACAAATACTCCTGCAAATACACAATCCCACCCTGTAAAGATCTGCATGCTTAAGTAACACTAAATTTTGTACATAAATGACTAATTAGGTGCTTAGAGTCACAGAATAATTTTCTTTGGAAAGGACTCAGGATGTCATGCAACCTGCTGCTCAAAACTGACCTAACAGTAAGGAACTGGAAGTTTCAAAAGCCTCATCTTATCAATAACAGCAAATTAAAAGGGTATTGTAGTTTTGTTTATACAGTAACTTTCTACTACTAATAAATAATATTAATTACCTTAAGGCACACAGTGAACTCAAAGCTTCACCTCGAAACCCAAATGTTTCAACATGTATTAGATCAGAAAAATCTTGTATCTTTGATGTGTGATGTTTCAGAGCTGGAAAAAGGTATTTCAAATACATATTTCACTTCAAAGTGACACTGGTCTATGCAAGTAAATTTTGTATGCAAGTCAAGAAGCAAAAAGCCTTCTGTATTATTCATTGTATTTTACATAACGATTAAAGACAAAATACTACTTGCTTTCCTTTGTTCCTATGAACAACATCTCTTTAAAGTCCTCAGATGCACCTGCTATTTCACACTTACACCAAGGATTTATTCAGCTGCAGCCTGTGCTGTGCATGTGGTCAGAGGACAGGCATCAGCCCAGTCCCCCACACACAAACTGACCTAGCAGCAGCACCCCTGCACTTTCACTGTCCTGGAACAGCACCAGAATGAGTTTCTGATGTACCAATAATGTACAGGGAGCACCTGTTACTGAGTAATAACCTATGGTGAAAAGATTCCTAGTTGTTTTATCAAAAATGAAATGCCAGTATTTCTGTTGCAGTGGCCACTTAGAATCATCAGACAATATTGGTTCTGCTCCCATTTTGTACAATTTAAAACGAGTAAATGGGAAGTTTGACAGTCAGTGTAATGTCAGTTCCCTTTCAGCAAATACTCAAGTTTAACTCACCTTCTCAAAGCAACCACTTCCACACAGCTGAACTCCTTCCACAACAACCAATGATTCAACATGAATTAATCCACATGAACATTTATAGGATTTTCTCCTCCGTGATTATTTTTATTGTTTGTGCCACTTAAATAAGCAATGAAACCAAAGACTATTTCTGAGTTACAAGAACTGTAACCACAAGAGCACTACAGAAGACCAGTCTAGCGTTGCTCAAGTCCTGCAGGTCACACACACATTATGTAAAAGCCAAATGTCCATTCAGTATGATTAACTCAGGAAATTTGTTTTTAAAAAGTGGCTTTCTTATTGAAAACCGGCTTTCAAAATGCCCACATAAATGATGAGAAAAATTCAACTTACTCAAGCCTTCAAAGTTTTCCTCTTCCACTCCACCTCCATTATCTGAAACTTCTATCAGTTCTGCCCCATGATCTTTAAGTTTTATATCTACAAAATGGAATCATAAAGTATTTTAATTCTTTATGTTTACACGTGGTGTTCGGTATCGATTTTGCACTCGAAGTCAGTTTTTCAAGTAACAGTTTTCTACATCAAAATTGAATAACAAAAACCAAATCCTGATAGCTGTCAAAAGTTAGGTCAATCTGTTGCAAACCAGTCAGTGGTTGCAGGCAGTTAAACTTCTCTGAACTTCTGTCTGAACAGAAGTTTTCCCAATTATCCCAGCAACCATCCTGGGAGCTCTGGAAACCAGCCCTGCCTTTACCCTGCGCTAGCCCAATGCCACCGGCTGGCACAGCCTGATCACCGCTGCTGCACAGGCCACACGCTTTTTTAGGGGCAAAGGGGCTAGAAATTAAATAACACAATCTCACATGCTACTCGAAATACAACTGGAGCCTGGGAATCGGGATGTTTTATTAACCCGAGGTGTAAAATCACTGCAAACACGCTTGGCCCAAACAGAAAGTATTTGCCCAGATTTGTTAACATGCACTCAGTTTTGAGGGAAAAGACGTGCTTTAGAAGCCTATGAGAAGTTACGAGGAAGAGTTACCGATGTTGGTAGCTCCGGCATCCAGGCTGTTTTCCACCAGCTCTTTCACGGCCGTGCCGAGGCTCAGCACAACCTGCCCCGAGCAGATGCGATGGACGGAGCCGCGCTCGATGGGCCGGATGGCCCCGGCGGGCTGCGAGCTGGGGAGAGGGACAGCAAACCACGGCGGTGAGAGCGGGCACCAAACCCCACTCAGGTTTCCCCAAGCGAGCCGGGAAGGGAGGCGGGAACCAAGGGGAAGCTGGAACCGCGCCGGCGGCCGGGGCACGGCCCGTGCGAGGAGCGCGGGTTCCGTGAGGGGAGCAAAGCGGCCCGGGCGGGGGGTGCGAAGGCCAGGGCCGGTGCCGATCGGTGCACACACTCACCAGGGCGCAGCCGCCTCCATCGGGGCCCGGCGGGGTGGGGCGGGACGGGACGCACGGCGCTCTCCTGCGGCTCCCGCCCCGCTCGCTCAGCGCNGGGCCGCGGCCCGCGGTGCTCGCCCCGCTGAGGTGGGGCGTGCGGCCGCCGGCCGAGGATCCCTCCGGTGGGACCCCCGGCGTCTCTTCGGGAGCGGGAGGAGCCGCCGTTGCCGAGAACTCCCGGGGCCGAGTCCCTCCGCCTCAGCCCGCAGGAGGGGGCCTGGCTCCGCCCCGCCGTAAGCGGCTCGTCCAGGTTAAATAAAATCAACAGTTTCAGGAAATTTCCCTGTAATGTTCTTGAAGCCCTTAGTGGTTCTCCTTTTGGCGTTTCCGCGCTCTCGCGTGTGTCCCTGTCGCGGTGTTTCTGTCGGAGTGGCCGTGCCGAGCTCGCTGCCAGCCCGGCAGCCCGTGAGTGCCCAGCAGGCCCCGCTCCGTCCTGCTGCATCATCGCTCCCTGGGCTCCGCTCGGCGTTCAGCCAGCTGCACACCCTCTGCTTCCAGCTTCGGTTTCTTTTGCCTTGAATGAGACAAAAATCCACAATATTGTCTTACACAGGTCTAGCAGAGCAGCCTGGCTCCAGTGCCAGGAATTCTCTGAGGCCAATTTTAGCTTAATGCCTCACGGATTTGCCGTGCCCTCACGCAGGTGGGTGGTGGAGATGCTGAGCAGGAGTAACTCTGGGGCAGAACTTACCAGGAATGCTAACGAAATGCCTTCCCATTGCAAAACATGGAATGGTGTACCAATTAAATAATGGTCACTTAGGAGGTCTTTCCTTGTCCTGTCTTTGAGAATATCGTGTTAAGTGGATATGAAGATTTTTACTTGGATACCTTGTTTATCTCTTCATCTATGATTGGGTTTTGTTAATCCTTATTCTGGATGCTTAGAAATATTAACAAGACTTTTCTTTAACGTTATTGTAAGCTTGTAGACTTACAATCTGTTTTTTTTAAGATGAGATGCTTGTGAGGTAATTGAGATAAAAGGCTACATTGGTATTAACATGTAACAAAGCCCATGATTTTTTTTTCCCCTCTATAACTTATATTTTCTGAAGCAAAGACTGAATCCATACAATATACCATCCATTTAAACCTGCAAGGTTTTTTACTTTTATTAACTACCTGATTTGTCAAAAAGTTTCCTTGTTTGGCTGCTGTTCCACAAACTTACCCATCTGCTCTTCTGGGCTGGAAAGAACCTGACCAGCTTTGATTTTTCAGTCACCATTCAGCACTTCACTCCCAACTCTTTGTCTGATTTTGACTATGTTACAGAGTTTGCTGTAACTAATGGTTTAAAAAATCCAATAAGCAAGAAGATTTTGGGAAATTGATTAAATATACCATCTCACCACACTCATAGAGACAAGAGAACTGATATAAACCCATGACATTCACCATGGTCTGGCTATTTGTATGTGTTTAGTCTTTTAAAACTTAATGTTAAGTGAGCTGTAGACCATTTTGGCACTGAGCTGAGTGAATGTTTATGTGGCCTTGTTTATTTCCACGCCTACAGGAAGAGGTTGACCCATCACTTCAAGCACTTGAATCCCGCCAGGAAGAGATTCTGAAGCGCCTGTATGAACTGAAAAGTGCTGTGGATGGGCTCTCCAAGATGATACAAACCCCAGATGCTGACTTTGATGTAACAAATATCATTCAAACTGATGAATTTTCTCCTTTGTCAACAAATGGAGCAGATTTAGATCTGATGCTTGGAAAGGTAAGTTTAGTTGAGCAGGTACATTGGTAGATATTTTCTCAACATTCAGTTTTCAGGGTTGGAAGGGGGACAATGAAACCTGGGACAGTCAGAACTTGATAAAAAACCTACAATTACCATTTCATTTTGGCCATCCAGATTATAGATACAGACATTTATAAACACTAGTACTATATATAATCATTTGGATATAATTTCAAGACAGAATAGTTAATTTTGAGATTTCAACAGTTGGTTTCTTGTTTTTTACTAAACTGGAAACTTAAACATTGGCTTCAGCTTGGAGTAGAATTTACCTCAGTCATATCCTTGAATTACATGTTGAGGAAGGAAGATGGTTAAAGGTTTACACAAGTTTTGAATGCCCAAGCTTGAATTAATTTACTTGACTCTCATTAGAATTTCAGATATATATATGCATGACTATGTACATTTTGGTGTCAAATAATGATATGAGTATGATCTGGAATGTGTCTTACCTGCTGAATGTTTTACTTTCCATTCAGGATTATGGTGCCCTGAAAGATGTTGTCATCAATGCAAATCCTTCTCTACCTCCACTGTCACTGTTAGTGATACACAGTCTGCTTTGTGAACGATACAAAATATTATCAGCTGTTCACACACATTCATCTGTGAAAAGTGTGCCAGAAAACCTCTTGAAATGCTTTGGAGAGCAGACTAAGAAGCAGCCACGTCATGAGTATCAGTTGGGCTTTACTCTGATTTGGAAGGATGGTAAGAATGAAATTTGTAGATCAGTATTTTACAATAGGTGAGAAAATGAAACTTGTGCTATAAACCCTTGCCCACAGCTGCCTTGGTGCCCTTGTGCTGGCATATGGTGGCTATGAAGAAGCAGGTAACATTTTTGTTCTCTTTTCCTAGCTGTGAACCATGCTGGGACAGAAAAGGAAGATTTGTTTGTTACTGCTGTTAAAATACACATGGCATTGATTGGGTTGTTTGTACCCTCAGGATTTTTTTTTAATAGAAGTGGTTTTCAGCTTCTACAAATAAGGTAGCTAGAAGAGAAATTAGGGAGGAGATTTGGCGGAAGTTTTCAAAAAGTGCTCTTTTTCCCACAAGACTGAAAACTGTTTATCATGTTAATGATGTTCACAGTGTTGCTGGCATCACAAATGTACATCATGGAATTACTGTTCGATTTAACTTCTTTACTATACTGTATTCACTTTTTTCCCTTCTGTTAATTTCAGTTCCCAAACCCCAGATGAAGTTCAGCATTCAAACCATGTGCCCCATAGAAGGAGAGGGGAACATCGCTCGGTTCCTCTTTTCCCTGTTCGGCCAGAAGTACAATGCAGTTACCTCAACCCTGATCGACAGCTGGGTGGACACAGCCATCTTCCAGCTGAAGGAGGGCAGCAGCAAGGAGAGAGGAGCAGTGCTGCGCTCCATGAATGCTGCCCTGGGCAAGAGCTCGTGGCTGGTGGGCAGCGAGCTGACGGTGGCCGATGTGGTGGCCTGGTGCGCGCTGCAGCACACGGGCACTGCCAACAGCGCCCCGGCCAACGTGCAGAAGTGGATGAAGTCCTGTGAGAACCTGGCACCTTTCAGCTCTGTGATGAAGCTACTCAAGTGAGCCTCTGCTCGTCACAGTGATGTTGTTTTAATCTTACTCCACCTCATGCCTGCTGTAATCTTTTGAGTCCTTTCTGAGATGTATTTTAGGTACTACAGTTGGACAGAATCCTAAATTAATAAAAGCATTACAGCTGCCTTTTGGGTGTGACCTTCCTTTTTTGTAACACTTGCATAACACATGTTTGTTCAATGGCTAAGGTATGTAAATTAATCCTGTGTACATACAAGCTGTGCTCTTGGTTTTTCCACTGCAACATGATTCCTTTCTCAGGATTTGGTCAAGGCAAAAGGATAAATATGCTTTAAGAACAGAGAGCAAAATGAAAATGCATTGAAATATTTTATGTAAAAAAAGGAACATTTTATATAACTTAATGCACAATCGAGGTTAGTTCTTCCTGTACTTAAACAGGAGAGCCCAGTCTTGTTTGTTCATCTTGCTCTTCAGAAAGCAGTCTTATTGTTTCCCTCAGCTTCTCTATTTCTTCTTCTTGCTGTCTCACCTTCTGTTGGAGGTTAGAAATAACCTGAAAAGGAGAGTCAGTTTACTTCATTTACAGTTAGCAAGGATAAAGCCTTACTGACCTACTTGAATTGTGTTTGCAATCCACTACAGACACAATGCAGCAGCACTCAGCTACCTTCTTGATACCACAACTTAATCCACAAAGCAGTGGGGCATGGAAAGGAAAAAGGAGAATCTGCAGATGTGATGGGAAGCTTTGAAAGCTTTTCTGACCTATAAAAACACCTCTCAAGTGTACAATCTTCAGAAAGTTACATATAGTTAATGACCAGCTCTCTCACTGCAAAGACACCAGAAATAATACACTGGCCTAAATACTGTACTCAGAAAAAGAGTCTTAAGAGGAACATGTGATTAAGTTCAAAGCCACACAAATGTAACGCAGACAGGGACAAAAAGGGCATTTTCTTTTCGTGTTTCTTTGTGCTGTAAGGGTTGTTGTTACCTGGTCTGTGGTGTGGAAGAGTTCGCTGTCCCGAAGCTGAGCCGCTGTTGGGCGCTCGGCAGCGCTCGGGCTGGTGAGGAGTTTCACGTACTTGGCCTGAGCAGGCCATTTCTTGTAGAAAGTGTGAGGAATTTGGCCAGTCCTTAAATGTGTGAGAACTTCTGTTCTTTCCATTTCTGTTCCAAAGGGTTGGAAGAGTTCTAGCAGGATAACACCCATGCTGTACATGTCTGACTGTTAATGGGGTGAAGAGAAAGTTCTGGGGTAACTGCTATTTTAACTTAGTGGGCTTCTTTTCCTCATAAAATCATGATGTGAAAAGGTTTAACAACAATGAAGTTTCATGATAATATGAAGAGTATCATGACCCTACTAAAGGAACACAAATTCAAATCTATATATATTCTCAACATATTAAAAAAATAATTTTTGCTTTAATAGCAAACAAGAAGGCAAAGTTGAAATCAATGTTTCAACAAAAACATTAGGAGTTAACAGTAGGAGGAATATTTTTGTATTTATCAACTATGTATTTGCCTGTTGAAAGACTTCACTCATTCCTCTTATCTATCATGTGTTAATAGAGAAAAAAAGGACCAAAACAGTTCTCTACCTTGAAATCATAGTGAGATCCCTGCAGTTGTTCTGGTGAGGCATAGAGGCAGGTCCCCACCCCTGACGTGTGTGTCAGCCCTGTGAAAAGCAACTGAGACTTAGCAAGTGTTACCCTTGCAAGTAACAGTTTAATGATTTTAATAATGTAGAAACTTAAACACTGAAACCCATTCCACTTTCTTCTCTTACCATTTATCCTTTTTGTCTGAAGCCCCTGGTCTGCATCATCCCAAAGAAGGTCTTTGCAGGCTAATCCAAAGTCACCTATTTTTACCTGATGATCTGGCCCATGTAGAAAAATATTTCTAGGCTGCAAAACAAGACAGAATACAATTTAAAAATATGTCTTTATAAAGAATTACAGAATTTCAGCTGTTTCAAAGTCTATAAAACCCAGTGCTTCACAGGTATAGATGATTATTTCACATTTTTGAGTCGTGAGAGAGAAAAAATAATCATTGCTGATACCAAATCATGTGTAAGCCAACACCATTTGGGCTGAAAGACCACATACCTAGAACAAGGACCTAGGAAAAAAAAAAAAGGAAGGAAAGCAAAACAGAAAAAAACCCAAGATTTAGTGGGAAGATGAAGTACTTTTTTTTTTCCCCCAACAGAAACTGGGATATTTGCAGAACAGTAAACCTGAACAGGCAAGAGTGGACGGTAAATCTGACCAACTGATGCAGCAGGATGATTAAGTAAAATTGAGCTACACATAATACAAACCAAAATACACTTTTCTGTATGATAAGCACAGCTGCAATATGGTACTTGGTCCTGGGAAGCTGCTATTCAAACCAAAAAAAAAAGCCAAGTTATGAAAGACTGGAGAGCTCTGACTCAGAAAACTGAAACAGTTTTTATCCATATATTTTGGTTTTAGGACCTCTGAGGAGAAGAAATGCAATCATTATGTATCTAGAAAAACCCCCAACTTGCTCAGGTGGCACAAAGGAAAGAGTTGGTCTTTTATTAGTGTATAAAGGAGATGTGAATAGTTTAACAAGAGATGGGCAATCTACATTCTTTTCCTTTCTTCAATGCAGATCAAAGTTAAAAGATGCAGCACTGTTGAACAAGTTGCTAGGTTTCTCATATCCACTGAAGTAAAAACATCCAGCACACCCACCCACTGGGCTTCTGTTCTCAGAAATTCACACACTGAAAGACTTTCTTCGAATATTATCACAGAAATTACAGCCTCTGCAAATGCAAATGGTGCAAAATCACCCTTAGAAGAATATATAGTGAAAACCATGAGAACTGGCTCAAAACCAGGCTTGCAGTAACTGTATGGAATTCTGGAATTCTTTATACAACTCCCAGGACTTTGGATGGACAGTAAGGCCAGGACGATGCTAAAGGGGAAGGCAAACTGAAAAACTGTTCACCCTGAAACAGTTGTCAGAAAAATGAAAATTAATCCAGAATGAAGATTGGGTGATTTCAAGTAGTTCCAAGCTTCCACATGTGAAGTTTTAATAATCATGATTTCTTCATACAGCTGCTGTATCAGATGCAGAAAACCTGAGTAGGAAGCAAAGTAGGAGAACACACATTCACTTCCTCAATATTCAGGTCTATCAGTAAGCAAGTAACTAGAACATATTTTCAAAAGCTGAGGTAGCAAACTGAGGTAGAGTCAAGGGGCTTTGCTTATTTTTGTAATTACCTAAAAGAAATTTTTTTTTAGGTAATTAAGCTCCCACCCTGGTTAAGGAAAGACTGAGACAAAAGAAAACCAATCTGACCATGCCTATTTCAGACAGGAAAATGGCCTCAAACGAGAAAACACTTCCAGAGCTTAGAATCCACTTTAAGTCAGTGTACCTGAGTACTATGCTGGTAGTAAAGAAAGTATGGCACCACTACAGAGGAGATTATGTATTTTTTCATATGTAACAACTAAATTTTTAAGAGCCCAAGTCATCTCAAATGCAACTATGAAGTTCCTTTCATTCTCCCGTAATGTAAAGTGTCTTTGTTTTCTTCAGCCTCAAGTAATAATTTGATGGACTTACTTTGATGTCTCGATGCATCACTCCCATGCTGTGGATGTAGCAAACTCCTTCTACTACCTCCTGGAAAATTTTCATTGTCCAGTGAACATCCATGAGGTGGTATGGACCTTAAAACAATTTAAATTATTTCAGCTAGTTTTACTGAGTTATGTAAGATTATGTTTTGTTGAATTATGTTTATTTATGCTGTGGAATAAGTTTTTAACAGAATATTTTAAATATGGATTTTGCCATGCTTCTCTCAAGATATTTTTTCTGAATCAGCAAAAAGTCATTAACATCAAAATTCCAAAAAGAAAAGTTCAGGGAACATGAACATATATCTTCCTGAAAAGACTCTTCCAAACCCCATCAGATAGTTACTTGTTATGAATGTAACAAACTCCTTACTTTCATGTAAGTCCTGATCTAGCATAAAAAATACAGTTCCAGATATAATCATACTAACTCATGTAGTGACATGTTGTCTGTATTGCTTTGCACTCTTCTTGTTTTGTTCCTAATCCTTCTGCTGCTGTGCTACCCTCTGAAATTCTTCAATCTCCTCTGGCTGTAGCTGCCCTAAATAAACTTTGCACCTCCTTGTTTTGACCATTTTCCAGATTACTATTTTATTAAACTACATTGTCTCCCTGCTCTAATGACCCATATTTAATGTGTCTTTTTGAACACTCACCTTTTATTCACATTTGGATTTCTATTTCTTCATGTCTAACCTATGATAACATTCACCTTTTCCATGAAAATGTGTGAAAACAGCATTTTGCAAGCTCAAATGCCACAATAATTCTGTCATTTCCTGGCCAGGAACATCATCTTTTAGCTGATGAAAGCTAAAAGATTATATTACAGGAGAGATTAGTGGAAGTCAGCTGACAGTATACTGGTAAACCTGACTCTATAAATGAACAGATTTACCTTAACAGTAATTAAAACCAAGATAAATCATTAATCAGTTTGTTTTACAGTTTGATATACATATGCTGCTTTTATATGACCACCCCAGAGAATGGCACATGTCTCTACTGCTTTAAGAGCATTGGACTTGTTCTTCCAAATGTCAACAGTTACTGATGACTGCTTGGTACCAGGGCATGAGAACCCCCTGGTCACTCACAAAAGTGAATGCTACATCCTTTAACCTATTACAAATTAGCCTGCACAGGATTTTTTGACTCCTGAGAACAAACTTTTAAGTTCATTGTAACCTGTCTAAATCAAATGATATAATTGTATTTTCCACAGCAGATAAATTATTCCTTAACCAGCTTTCTGAGAAGAAGCAGATTCTGTCAATAAAAAATTCTATTCCAAATAAGAAGTATTGCCCAGACACTGATCTCCCCTGGTAACAACTATGCCTCAGGCATTCAGTCATTCTTTTTTGAAGAGCTGTCTAAAACTCAAGAATTTCACTTCTTTTACCAACATCTATCACACAAAAATTCAATACACGCTGCTATTTGATTAAGTGAAAAAGGAATTTAATCAAGATCTGTATTATAAGCTGCTCAAGTAGAATAAAATTAGACAACTGCACTTGAAATTTCAAAAAAAATATTATTTGCTTTACAATGAATAAGACATGAATCTTACTAGAAGTGTCCTCTGATCTCCTGTTGCATCTTTTATTACGGTCAACAATCCAATCCCACAAGGATATTTCACACAACTGCATTTGAATATGAAGCATCAAATGATATTCCACCTAACAGAAAAATAATGGTCCATAATTTTGCCATTGCAATATAAACAGTGCTTCCTTAGTTATTTTCTTTAAAACAAATAAACCTAAAATTTATTAAACAAAAAAACCTTCTAAAAACAAGTGCCAAAAGGACATCAAGTATAGTATTAGTAATCTGTTGCACTCAAGAAGCAGATGCAACAATGCTATCTAGTTTGGGGTAGTTTTTTGCTTGTTTTTCAAATTTTAGCAATTGTTCTATGATAAAAGCTTACAAAATTGCCAGAGACTTACTTTAATATTCAAATTAGAGTTTGAAACCTTCAAGACATACTAAACAGAGGTTTGCTTCAGCTTAATTAATATAAAATAGCAAAAAAAATCATTTATTGATATGGAATTTTATGAAAACACAGAATTATTTAGGTTGGAAAAGACCTTTGAGTCCAGCTGTTTGATTTATTACCATGAATATATAGCTCAGTTTCTGATAATGTACCAGTTCATCTCATAATCTGGACAACTCAAGCAGACACCTTTAAAAGTGGGTTTCTTACAAGAGGGAACTGCAAGTGATAGCAAAAGCTTGAAGCATTCCAGAGCTGGCTGTGTTACAGGAAAGGTGTCAGTGGTACGTTATAAATGACAACAAGGTTTTAGAAGCACAAGTGACTCCCTGCCCAAATCTGCTTTTATCTCTTTCCCATGTACTCCTACACTGCATGGGCACCACATGACACAGCAGGACACTTTCACTAATAACAGCTGCTTTAGCCACCATTACTGAGAGCTGAAGATTTTCAATTTGGATGGGGCCATTGAATGCAGCAGTAGCACTTTTGATTCATGCAGGTACCTTGAAAGGACTCAAGATGCCTGACACATGGAAAGTTTCTCATAGATGCTGAGTTTTGCCAGCTCCTCTGGTCAGCTTCCCTGTAATGAGGTTACCCACTTCAGTAAAAACTGTCTGAACTTTTGGCTCTACTTGCAGTCATTTCATTCTTTTAAATTTATTGTTATAAATCATTCATTTCCACTGTCTACTGAACTACTTTAAAAACATCACAAAATTAGACAGCAGTTAAGGATACTTATAGAGAACAGTATTTACCTCAAACTCTCCACAGAGTGCTACCTCATTTTTGGAGCATTCTTCAGAGCAGGACTTGCTTTCAGAGCAGGACTTGCTTTCAGAGCTAGCATCTTGATCCACACTGGAATGAGGTCCCCGTGTTGAATGATTGTCCACATCAGTTGATAAACTGTTAACATTATTTACAAAGCTTTCTTGTAGTTCTAGGGATAATTCACATTTATTTGGTTTCACACACTGTTTACTATTGCTGTTTGTGAAGTCATTCCTTACATCCATGTTCTGCACTGATTGTCTACGCACATCTTTAAGACTGGTACTGTCATGGGACTTCTCTTCTTGTGAGGTAAGGTCAGCAAAGATAATTGAACTACCACTTTCCACACTCTGGATGTGACAGTGATCACTGAAAATAATAAAGTGACAGAAATCCAAGTAAGTACACAGTTTCATACCATCTATTTGTGATATACCATACAGAATTTTTGTGTCCAATTGCAAACAGCACTCCCAAGTAAGAGTTCAGCTGCTTCCCCACATAAAATTCCAGGATTACATAACTGTCAGTGCAGGCTCCAGCTGTTCTAATTCTTTATTCCAGCAGGTATTTCAGACACCTGTCCCAGACAGCAATGCCTCAGATACACAGCTGAAGTAAAAGTCAAATATATGTGACCACCAAGATTAGTAATACTCACTTGCTACTCTCTTGCTCCAAAGATAACGGCTGCAACTCCATTACTGTTTTACCTGTTGGGTGCAAAGAGAAATATGGTATTTCATAAAACAAAGAATGTATGCGTGTATTTACTAAAAATTGACATTTAAGCTAGAGCATCTCACTGAATTTAACTTTGTTACCTATGTTGTGGATAGCTCTAATTACCTCTATTTCTGCTGCTGCCAAAGGGCCTTGTTAAGTCTACTAAGAAGCTACCCTAATATGTATTTCATTTTTCTTTAAATGAAAAGAAAATATATGTTGTACAAAGTTGCTAAAAGGGTTGTACTCGGCTCCCTTAGATATTTACTTAGACTTCATCATAAGTAATAACATTGTAACAGAATAAGTTAAAGAAGCAGCTCCACAAGGCACCACCCTTCTCATCACACTGCTGCTGTTTTGGAGACACTTGATACCTTGGAAATAATTGTCATTAAAATTGCACTTCTGTATGAAAAAGCTGTTTGAGCACAAAGAAGCAAATATAAAACACCCATCTTGTAAGACAAGGGGAACCATTAAGTACCACAAAACCTGCCTATAGATCTCTTTATGTACTTCCATTACCACCACTGCACACTTGTGAAGGACCCTCAGCATTAAACAATTGCTTCCCTTGAGATTCTTCAGATCATTGCTTAAAAAGTTTTGCCTGTTTTACTCTACTGTCAACTTCCTATGCATTTATGCATTTTCTTTTGTGCTTATGCCTGGCTGGCCACCAAGTCAGTGACTTGGAAAGCAATAAAGTTATACAGAGCATAACCAAACCTCCCACTAAGAGAGGATCAAAAGATTTAATTGCTAAAGGCATTCCAGGAAAGGACTAGAAAGGGCCCAGTGGATTAGGGTTACAAAGGGACCAAAGGACAGAGTGTGGAAAGAGCTGAGAACAAAGAACCTAAAGAGAAAAAGTGAGAAGGTGTAAAATGAACACAAGAATAGGTAAATTCTCAACAATTACAGACAGTAGCTGATACACAAAGTCCAATTGCTCTGTCAGTGCAGGACTATGAAATACAATTCACCAAATTAAAAAAGTTTAACTTGGAAAGCAAGATAAAGTTTTTGGTGGGGGGATTTTGTCATTAATGTATTTCCAGGTTCTTTCAGTTTTTCTCAGATGTTTTCCAGATACAAAGAGAAGCATAGTGGGATGCATATTCTAGTGTTGCTACATCTCTGAGACTTCAAAACATACTTGCAAATTTATGGGGGTTTTTTGTCCTATTCATTACTTTCCCCCAATATCTGAAGCAGCTCATTCCCCAGCATTCATTCTTCTCCTTGTCAGCTCACTACTTCTCACATTAAAAAGTTTTCACTGCATTTCACTGATCTTCACACAACTTTTAAATCCTCCTCATGTATTACCAGAAGTAAAGCTAAAACTTCCACAGTTCCAAATTCATCATTAAGTAACAGATAAGTTATTTGGTAAGGAGGGATTGAGTGCACAGAAGGACCTGGTGATCACCTGTAACTTCCCTTTCCTTTCTTTTACTTCTTTTAAGAAGGGAAAAACCCCAGTCATTTTATCAGAGAAGTAATACCCTCCTGCAAATACAGTACAGAGGTTTTAAGCTGCAAGGAAGAGTTAATGAGCTGTACTTTCCCTTTGGATGTACTGTTTGAACGTGTTCCATCCAAGCAGTGTGATAGCCTACGATATTGGGATGCTGCAGCCCAGCCAGCACTTTGACTTCTCGGAGCACCTACAAAGACCAAAAATCCCACAGTATGACAAGTCCTTTATTGTGAGTGATTAGTAAACAGGAAAGGTAACAAAAAGTAAGTTTCTTACAGAGAAAAAAACCAACCAGATTAAATTGTTACAGTATCAGAAAAAATTTGAAAGCTCTAAACCAAAATTATTTACATGGTTGCAGAGATGATCAAGTTCAAGTAATTAAAATAGTTCTTTTTAGATACATCTCATTTACTTTTTTCTATTAGGTATTAGTAGGCTCCAACCTTTACAAATTCAGAATGCATAAAAAATTATATTAGTATTTTTTATATTCTGGAAAATATTAGCTACATTACTAAATTAGGACAGAATAAACTACAGCCAAAAAGGAGTCAAAAAAGGGGCAAAAGACAGGAAGAGGAATACCTTCATGCAATCTCTTCTTGCAGCCTTCTTAATTTTAATTTTTTTAATAGCATAGAACTGACCATCTAACTTGTTTCTGACCTGAAAACAATTTCAATAGGAAAAAATTAGATGTTACTGTACTTGGATTAATTAAATCCTTTAGAACCCACTATTTTCTAAAATTCTCTTTCTGCACTCCATTCCTATGGAGTATCACCTGTATCAGAGTATGAAACTGGGATTAAGCCCCTGCTGTCTAAGACAGGGATACTGGTAGGTCCTGATAACTTCTTAACAGGTCCTCAATAAAGATGTGAGACCACACTTGCCATTTCCACATGACACAGACCTCATGGGGAACCTTGGGCTGGCCATGCACTACAAATACTTAATACAATTCCACATGGGCTTGGACAGTTGATGTTCATACTGAGACTCATTTTTTAAAAGCAGCCACAACTAAAGCATTAGTGTGTGCAGACCAATCAGTTCTGCTGCTTTTTAAAGTCAATATATCCTAATACTGCACATGTCAAATAAGGAGTTTTCACTCACTTCAAAAGGGTCAAAATACACAAAGTGAAACATCTGATACATCCTGCTTCTGACAAACAAAACTAATTACAACTGAGCAGCTTTTGAAATGAAACACTAACTCTCTGCTAAGGTACAGATTTGCACCTCTTCTATTCAAAAATTTCAAAGGAAAACTAGATATAAACAGAGTAGTTTTATATAGGAGGTGAAGAATACCTTGTATACTTTGCCATATCCTCCTTTTCCTAGCCTTGCAACCTCTTCAAATTCATTCAAGTATCGTGAAGTCTGTGCTTCAAAGAGAACTTCTTTTTCCCTAATCAAAAAAGTTAGACTGCATTAAACTAAATTACAACTTACAAGTAAGATAGGCTGTACACATTATAAAAATATTATTCATGTTATGAAAAGAAGAAAGTACTTTGACATTACCATACTGTACCAGCCTGACTTTCAGTGAATACTGAAAACCAGCAGACTGCAAGAGCATGCACATGTGCTACAAATGCATGCTCTGTTTAACAGAGGTGTTCAGATTATTTCTTTTACATTGGTGCCTGATAAATCTTGTTTTCCTGAACAGTGGCACTGACTGTGAGAGTTGTATTGAAGAACAAATTTTCACCACACCATTTTGAGAATTTTGAGAAACTTTTACCTTTTCTTCTATGTTTCAGAGCCAAAATATGAAATGCAGTATTAATTAAATTCAGAGTGGAGCACAAAACTTAAGGAAAGGAGTTGATTTAGTATTTCTACAAGCTTTGAATACATACCCAATTGCATGAGACTCTCTGTTATCAAGTTCCTACAAAACAATGAAATACAACATAAAAACATGTCATATAAAAAGAATAACATGTCTGCTGTGCCAGTGGCATGGACAGCTTAATCAAGAGAAACTGCAATCTCCTTTTTAGAAGAAAATGAGGTTACTGACAGCATGCTACAGAGACCTTCACCAAATTAAAGTATTATTATCCCACTGGTAATCTGTTAACATATCTCTGCTGGAGAGATTACTGCCCTTTTAGAGTTCTGCTGGCAAACAGGATAAAATGAGGGCTCTAAAATGTGCTTAAACCAAAATTAACTAGCTTACTTCAAGCAGCGAGATAAGCAAAGGGTCTGATTCAGCTTGAAGCACAAGGACACAAATTACACTCTCCACTAATGTAAATATTGGGAGTGTTAGCATAACCAAGTTTAAAGTTGAAAATGGATGCCTGTCAAAATAAAGCTGTAGCAATACTTACAACAACTTGCCCTTGTTTATAAACATTTTAACTTGTTTTATTATTACTATTTAATAAGGTACAAAATATTGTTGGCCTCAAAAACTGGTTTGCACCTATAGAATCAGAGCATGCCATCCCAAACAGCTAAGGAGTTATTTTGTATAATTATTAAAAAGATCCAATCCAATATTAAAAGAACCCCCAAACAAAAGCTCCTTACTGCAGAGGTTGCCAATGACAGGTACCAAAGCTTACCCCGTTACGTATTTTTTGATTAGCTGCTTTCATCAGTTCAGTAATGGCTCTGTGGTGCTGCAGTCTTACAGTACTAAATTCATCACAGAAAGCATAAGGGGAGAGCAACCCTGTTCTTGTGAAAGCCTGGCCAAGAACTGCACAGGACAGAAACAGAAAGGAACAGAGAAAGGTCAGAAAAACATTAAATAAAGCCAGCCAAAAAGACCACATGAAGCTTTTCAGTGAGAAATCTTATTTGAAAGATAACGTGTCTGAATAACTGAACAACCCCTCCTACTCTAATGCTGTTTCTGTACTCTTAGCAATAAAAACTAATTAAATCCCAACTAGAGCTGCTTTATAGGAATCCCTTCACATAACACAGTTATTTGCCATGCCCTTCAAGGTCACAACTGCATCTCCTCTTCTTCCTCACCTCAGCAGATGAATTATATCAACATCCACCCACTCACTTACATTTTACTTTTGGACTAATTTTGATCAGTGAAAAGAAGCAGGTTCACAATTATTAGGATGCATTTATAATCAAAAGTGGTAATGCCAAGATTTTCTAATTCCCAGCCAAACCCACACACTTGTGTATATACTCATAATGGAGAATGAAGTTGCTCCCTTCCACCACCTCCCCAAGTACCTCATCTTTCTCAGCTAGAATAAAACAACTGTGGCAAACAAAACCTCATAAATGCTGGAGATGGGTGTAACTGTCATGTTATAAATGGCATAAATTTTAGCTACGAACAACAGATTAGATTTTATTGTCTACAATCATATAAAGTAAGGACAAAATCTTTGGATATGCTTTCTTAAAAGCACTAAGTATATATGCCTAAATGAATAAAATACCTGTGATAAGTCACATACCAAAAAGATATTTAAAGCTTAAATGCAAATGTCCTGAATGACATCAAAAGACTTTATGGCAAAATAAAGGACTTATAAAGGTATTTACTCAGATTTTCACAGAACATAATTTTGAAATATTAAGTGAAGACTCTATTACAACTACTTCTTGATAAATATTTTATTGAATTCCTCTTCTACCTGCATTTTTAAATTGCATTTAGCAGTTATATAATTTACCCTGCTCCCCTTTTCATGATGCAGCTCACATGATCTAGCTGGAACAGAACTGTCTGATCCTTACATCTACAACAATATTCTGTTACTGTTTTCAAAAATAAGACAAGTTGTCATTGCCAATTTAGTTGATTCAAGGTATTCATCCTCTTCACAGAATTACTCTTGTCCCAGTGGGATGAAACCTACAGCTTTGTACTGATATTACACTGTAACTCTGCATAGAAGGGTCTGTACATATTGCAGAAAGGCAGTTTAAGAGACAGGAATTAACTCCTCTTACTAACTTCGGAACAAACACCTGGAATGAACGGGGTTGTGCATGTACATGTGGCACAGATGCTCCAGCAGTGACACAAGCAGCAGCTGGTTATGGATGGTCGAAGTGAACTTCACAAATTTTTGCGACTCGTTTGCAACTCGCAGCTCCGCCGGCACATCCGATTCTGGAAGAGGACAGTCACACGAATGGATTTAGGTCTCAGTGCACACCTATTTACCTAAACATCCAAACAACGTACAACCACACAGCTTCAACAAACCCCGGCTCACAGAGGCAGCACCCGAGCTGCCACTGAGCGAGTAGCTTAAGACGCTAATTAGGAACCTAATTAATTTTTGTAAGTGTACACGGAAAGCAGCTACCAGGGGAGCCCCGCGCCCGAGGCAGGGGGAGCTCCCGTGGCGGCCTCAGGGCAGGGCGCTGCCGAGGGCCTGCCCGCTCTTGCATCAGCCCCGCGGCCGCCGCTGCCTCAGAGCGGTGGGGAAGGACGGGAAGAGGAAGGCGGCGGTTCTACCCTCCTTCCCTCCCTGCCAGCCGGGGGAGAGGGGCGACTTCTCCGTTCGCCCACAGGGCTGCCCCAGGCCCCGCTTACCGTCAAAGCGCGGCTCCGAGCTCTCCTCAGGGAACTCAATAGCGGGCACCGGCGCCCTCAGGGCCGCAGCCCTCCCGCCCCCCGACATGCCGGGCGCCGGGGTCTCCTCCGCTGCGACCGGCGGGGGCCGCCCGACCGCTCGTGGGCGGCTCCGGGAACCGGGCCAGCGTTTATGGCCGCTCTTTGAGCGCGGAGCGATAAAACATGAACCGGAGGGATAAACCCGAGACGGGAACCTTCGGCCCGGGAGGCCGGGCAGCAGCGCGAACCGAAGGTGTGCGGCGGGGAGCAGAGCGTCCCCTCCCCTCCACACGGGGACCGGCCCCGCACGCAGCCCGCGTGAGGCCCGCGCCCGGACCGGGGGTCGCCGAGCCCCCTCTAGCGGCTCCCGGCCGCGGCACAGGGGCGGTGCCGGTCCCCGTGTGACCCGGAGGCGCTCGCTGCTCCCCCC